>CAUYUJ010015005.1:0-10000 GCA_963575745.1 Prorocentrum cordatum | reverse complement strand
GTGCCTTCCTATCCTTCGGGGGCGGAAGAGAGGGGGTTGATGACTGGGGAGGGGTGGATCTCATGGCGTGGGCCATGAGATTTCCCCAGATTTCATGGCGCCTCTTCTCATTTCCTCACGTCCCGGGCCCCGCCGCTGGGCCCCCTCTTGGACACCCCCCTCTTGGCCGCTGCCGAATCCTGACGAAGCCGATGCAGCGCGGCCCGAAAATCCCACGCAGATGCCGATGCGGTCCGCTCCCCCGCGCCCTGCCGAGGCCCCGAGCCCCGGGGAGCGGTCGTGGCCGGGGCCACGACAGCTCCCCTAGCCAGTAGACTGCGTGCCTCCCCGCCTGCTTCCTCCGGCGCGGCCGTGGGTCCCCCTGGGCCAGTCTCTCCTCCTCCTCCTCCTCCTCCTCCTCCTCCTCCTTCGTGCCTCGCTGGCCCTGGCTCAGGACTGGACTGGACCGGAAGAAGCTGCGCCCAGACGGCGCATCGGCAGACTTTTCGTACTATAGATAGGAGGCCACGAAAAAAGTATATCTAATGTGCAAGCTCAGTGCATGCGCGCGGGAACACGGCCACTGCATTGAGCAGTGTTGGGCGGCGGTAGGCAATACATCAGCGCGATATACTGTGCAAGAAGGGGGGCAGGAGTCAGAGGAGGGAGGGCAAAGGAGGACAAGGACGAAGGGACGGGGGTCAGCCCATCCCCCTCCGACATCCTCCTGGCAGACCCGCGCTGACCCGGATCAGTTCGTCCCCGAAGGATTTGCGGACGCCCCTCTTGGACGCGACCGAGCTTTGCTATACCCTGAGGTCCCACACGTCAACCACGCCCGGAGCCCTGGGCCCCGCCTCCCTGCGTCCGCTTCCGAGCCGGACAGATCTGTGAAGCTGCCCCGGGGCCCAATACTGTGAGCGACAGCGCCCGCTGTGCCAAAAAAAATGCAGCGCCAGGATCTCAGGGTACCCCTATTTTCTTGACCTTCCAGGAGGGCTACAAAACAGCACCAGGATGTCGACGTCCTACTTCCTGTCGAGTGTTGAGGCAGTCCAGATAGATCTACAGGTCTGGAGTGCTATTTTATAGCACTCTGGAAGGTCAGGGTTTGGACGCCCTTCCTCGGACGACATCGCCGAGCTCTGCTATCTGCCCCTCCCCGCCTTGCGTGCGGCCCGGGAGGCGCAGGCGGGCAGGCTGTGGCTGCCGGAGCGGGGCTGCAGCGCCGAGGAGCGGCGGCCACCGCTTCTCTCGTGGGGGGGGGCGTCTCGGGGCCTCGGCTGCTGGCGATATTCGATTCGGGTTAAATCGGGCCTGTCCCCCTACAGGGGGATTTTCGACGAAAAATAAAACATACTCCAAACAAAAAATAGTGCAAACATAGTATGGGGACTATTTTTGCACTATTGTTTGATATTAGTTGGGGTATTTTGGGGGTATGTTTTATGTTTCGTCGAAAATCCCCCTGTAGGGGGACACGCCCGACTTAAGATTTGGGGCAACAGGATTCTCTTGCACAGCTGTGTTCTAGAGCTCGGACCTCGTTTTTTTCGTTCGTCGTCGTTCGTTCGTTCGTCGTTGGTCTTCCACCCCCTGGCCACAGAAGGAAACTCCTGGAGGAAGGAGGCGAAAGCCTCCTGTCCCTGGCAGCTCCTTGGTGCAAGAGCCAGGGCACGCGTGCCACTTGTCCTAGGCCTCCCAGATGGGGTCGGGGCAGCATCGCCGATGCATCCCCAGAGATCCGATGCTCCAAGAAAAATTGGCGCGGCGGCATTCTATCCGTTTTCGGCCTCTGGGGGCCCTCGCCGGGCCTCGGGAGCGTCAAGGAACGACTCAGGGCGAAAAACCGACTCCGGGGAAATGGTCCGGACCCCTCCTGGGGCCCACGCATCGAACAAAAATTGGAGCGGCCGGATGTCTGGGTCTGCGATGCGGCTCGATGTGGAGCCCGCTCTTCTCCACACCGACGTTGCCGACGCATCGCCGACGTCGCCGCTGCATCGCAGCTGCATCGCCGATGCATCGCCGATGCATCGGCGATGCCTCGGCGATGCGGCGCGATCCTTCGACCCCATCTACTCGGACCCCGTCTAGAAATCCTTTCATTATACAGTCGAGAGCACTGGCTCAGCGTGTCGCTCCGCTGGTGTGGGCCCATGTCGTCGCGACACGCTAACCACGCCCCCATTCCTAAGCGTCAACGTCCCGAGCTTTCCCGAGCCTCCCGCCCCGCGGAGCGGAGCGACACGCTATCTGCTTGCAGGCCATGATGGCGTGTCGCCGGGGCCGCCGCTGAGACACGCTAAGCAAAAGCTGCCGGCCGTGGGGGCTAGGTTGGGGTGGATCGCATCGACCCCCAATCGCCCATCGATTGCCGATAGTGCCCGATAGCCTGCCCCCTCCCAGGACCGCTGGGATTTGCCATCGGGGGCCTATCGCCGATGTGCCGGTGATTCCAGGTCGATGTTTCTCCCTTTGAGTTGGTTCTCCACTGTCGCTCATCCGCAGAGGATAGAGGGATGGAGGTTCCGAGGATCTCGAGGATCGTGTGGTTTGAGCTTCAAGGATTGTTTGTCTGGACGCAACCTTGCCTTTGGGCCTCGTTCGACGCTTTGGGCTTCTGGAGTACTCCTTGTCGGGGACGATCTGGAGGGGACGGAGAAAGGAAGGGAAGGGACAACGAGGCTCGATCGGATGACAGAGGTGGGGCAGGGAACGGATCGAGATGGAGCCGGTGCGGAGCCGGGGGGGGGGGGCGGGATTGTGACCGAGGCTTGGGGATCGCGAGGCAGGTGGTTGGACGGCGGTGCTTCTGGAAACTTGTGGGGCCTCCCAGCGGGGACCACCCAGGCCTCCGGGGAGGGCGCCCGGGGGTGGAGGCGTCCTCGATGTGCAGAGGCACGCGCCCGCCCCTGCCCTCGCCGCTGTCGCATCGGTACCTCGCGTGCAGTGTTCCTGCTGCCGCCGCCAGCACGGGAGGGTGAGGCATGTGTGCTCACCTCCTCCTCTTTCAGGCCATCGCAAACATGGATCAAGGGGGCGTGGATTAGCGACGGGTCCCGCTTCCATGGGAAATCCCGGATTTCCGCCGCCGAACGAGGCGGCACCGGCCGCATTTGGGGGAGGGCACGTCCCCCGATCCATGGATTTGGCGACCGCGCGCCAACTCCATGGATCTCTAGTCCATGCCTGCGCGCCCCCGAGCCTTGCCGTGACGGGAGCCCGGCGCCCCCTGAAGTGCAGTGCTCCTGCACGGGAGGGGGCAAGCGTGTGCGATCCTCCCCCCCCTCGCCGTGCCGTGCCGTGGCAAGCCCGGCCCCCCCTGTGCAGGAGAAGGACTTCATCCGGAGCCTCGCGCACGCCGAGCCGGACCGGCGGCTGGGCGCCGGGCAGACGAGGGAGGCCCTGCAGCACGAGCTCTTCAGGCAAGTGCCGTCGAGCGCACCGGGGAGGACCCTCGCCATGCCTCAAGCAGTGGCGAAGCGTCCTGGCTCGCCTATAGCCCTAGCGAGCAATGTTCTAAGAACCTTTTGTGGTTTCCACGAAATGTTCTTAGAACATTTCTGGCGGATATTGTCTTGTCTTAACACATCGGGTTTATGTTCTAAGAACATAGCTTTCTTTTGACTAGAACATTCTAGGGTCCTAAGAACATGTCGTGGTAGGTCTATAGGAATGCCGGGACGGTCGGACCCGCGCCACATGCCGCGCCGCACGGGCCAAGGTCGCGGCGGCCGGGCACGTCTGCTGCAGCGCTGGGCCCTCCCAGGGGGGGCCCCGCTCGGGCCGCGAGGCCGTGCGAGAGTTTCCGGGTCCCCTGTGGCGGGGTCCATTGGCGGCGCGCACAAAAGGGGGTGAGGCGAGGGGGAGGGCTTAGAAGGAGGCTGCTTCTTAGAAGGCGCCGGCCTAACATCTATAGATAAGGCCCGCGCCTTCCAAGAAGCAGGGGTGATTCTAAGAAGCCCTCCCCCCTCCCCCCACTCCCCTCTGCGCGTGGCTAAGTCCGGGGGTCCAGGGGTCGGGGGGCCCGAGGATCGGAAGCGGCAAAGAGGGGGGTGATGACTAAAGGGGGGTGGATATCATGGCGGGGGCCATGATATTTCCTCGGATTTCATGGCGCCTCTTCTTATTCCATTACGTCCCTGGGCCCCCCGCTGGGCCGCGCACATGCCGCCTGTCATGATTTGCACCCCCCCCTCTTGGACACACCCCTCTTCGCCGCTCCCAAGAGGAAAGTCGTGACGTCTCCACGCCGGGTGTTTCGTTCCCCAGGCCGCGGCTTCAAGATCAAGTGATCGGCGTGTCAAGCGAGCGGGGGACGTGAGAACGAGAAGGCCTCCTCAGAAGGCGGCGGGACTTCTCAGAAGCCCTCGCGCCTTTGAGAAGCTTGCTGCGTCTTCGGGGAAGGCTTAGAGAACTTCCCAGAAGGCCCGGGGACTCCCGAGCCTTCTGAGAAGGCCTTCTCCTTCTCACTTCCCCCAGGCTCGCCGCCGATATGAGCGACTCAGAAAAAAAACTGTGTCTTTTTCCCCGACATTGACGCGTACGCTGCCCGCGTCAGGTCGCGCGTGAGCGCCCTCGCCTCCAATGTAGCATCCCACGATGCCGGCCCGCGTAAGCCGCCGCGTAAGATTGCTACGTCATCTCGCCTAAGACCCGTTTCTTTTCCTTGCCCGTACGGTAGAAGGAAAGGATCAGTGGACCCCCCTGGCTCCCCCAAATTCACAGTTGGCACGCACGGGGAAGATTGCGATCGAGCTGTACTTCAGATTTTGGACGCGCGGGTCCGCTTTTTCGAACTCCCTAGACTTACTTGGAAAAAAAGGGGCTTCGTTCCTTGCAGTCGACCCAGATTAGTAGGTCGACCCTGCCAAGTCAAGGGTACCCTTGTGTCCTGTGTCTTGCGACCCATTGCTTCCTACATTCCTGTGGCAATGTGACCCTCGGAAGGGCCTTGCATCCTCTCGCGTGTCCTGCCCAATCGATCGAGTCCGATTGTATTTCTCGTTCCTTTGGTCAGGCCGAAGCCTGTAATTTCTCCCGAGGCCTGTGCGGCACCACGTGGCCTGCCTGTGCCGGAGGCGACCGGCACACGTGGCCGCACACGTCTTTTTGTTTGGGGCCCGGTCTCGCGTGCGGCCAGGCGCACCGGCCCTCCGCACACGCATCTGGCAGGTGGCCTCCGCGCTCCTGCTTCAGCAGTTCCCTATAGGGCACGCGGAAGGGCCAGCAGCCGCTCCCCCCGCACTGACCCGCAGGGACTCGCGATGTGAGGCAGCGAGCCTCTCTGACGGGGCCACTTCGGATCCTGGTCCTGGAGCTACGTGGTATGCCCGCCCTAGCGAGCACAAGGCGCAGGGGATTTTGACAGAAGCGCGTGGGTCACCAGAGTAGGTGCTCTGACGTTGCACCCCCTGATGCGGATGGCCTTGTCCCTGTGGCGAAGCGTCCTGGCTTGTCAGTTGGCCCAACAAATAATGCTCTAAGAACCTTCTGCGGCTTGCACGACATGGTCTTAGAACATCCCTGGCTGAGACAATCATGGTTTAACTCGTCGGCTTCATGTTCTAAGGACATGATTGTTGTTCTTCGAATGTTTCCCTCGCGGAGCTTCGATGCGGAGGGTGGGGACGTCTCGCCAGACCCCTTCGAGCAGGGAGAACCTCAGGACTGCAGGTCGTTCGCTAGCTTCTGCCTCGGAGGTTGATAGACCTCCTACCCTGACGCGTCGATTAAGGAATTGGCCGTTTTCCGTTCGCGAGAGGGCGTCGCGGCCGTCATTTGTGCGGGTCCAGGTCCGTCGGCTTCGGTCCCAGGCCGTTTTCATTAAAGAGAGGTTTGCTAAAGGGAGGTTTGTCCACCGCCGACTGCCTCTGGGGGGCCCTTAATGGCCTCGGCACCGTCAACCAAAACGATTCAGGATGAGAAACCGGTCCCAGGGAATTGGTCGAGACTTTTGGGGGTCGACGTTATTAAAGGTCATGACGTCGGGGGTTTGGGTCTGGCAACCCTCTCCAACCCTCCAGAAGGTCCTGAGGGTTACGTTTCCAAGTTTGGGGGAACGCACGACTCGAGTACGCTCGAACTCGGGTTTGCCGAGGCTTTTTGACGAACGCGTCCTGGATGTTAACGGTCAAGTTTTCGTGGGATGCTTGCAGCGGGAGCTCGCGTCAGGTTTCAGATTGCCGGGTGTTGCTAGAACTGCCCCTGGGCCAAGGTGCCCCCAGGATTCTCTGGGTGGCTCAGACGGCTTCCAGAGCACCCCTGGCGAGGCCCAGAGGGCCCCAGGGGTTCCAAAAAGGAGCGCGAAGCTGGGGGCACATTGGGCCAGGGGTACCCTTAGCAACCCCCGAGACTGGGCCTCGTCTTTTTCACGATGGCCCCGCCGGGCCCCCCCCGAGCCCACCCGAAACCGAGTCCTATACATATATATATATATATATATTATATCTAATATATATATTATATATATAATATATAATATATACATATATATATATATATGAGTATTAGACGTTTCCCCGACGAGTCCGTGGGAGTGGGCGCGTAAAGCCCAGCGGCAAGAAATGGAGCGACCCGAGCGGCAGCAGTCCGCCGCGCTCCCCAGCGCTTGCTGCGCGCCCGGTGATGGCGAGCCGATCCGCGATGTGGTCAGTGGCGCCTAGCCTTGTCGATCAATGGAGAGGAAGCATGTTGCCAAATAGCTTCCAGATGTCTGAAACATGTGTTACACATGTTTAAAGCATGTATAGCCACATGTTTAAATTCAATGTTTGGAACATTTCCCGACATGTGAAACACAGTTTAAATTCAATGATCGGACTTTTAGGGTGTCCATTGTCGTGGCATCCGCAAGCCTAGTCGCACCCCCAACCCTCGAGCCGAAACTTGAGCTGATAAGCTTCTTTTCCACCATCACCACCACCACCACAAATTGGAGGGGGAGGGGGTCCTCCTTATAGTTCGCAACGAATAGTTAGCACATGTTTTATACAACGCTTGCTATCTATAGGTTTTTGTTGGTAAAAGTTGTCCGAAATGCGGGGTATTTTTTGGATTGTTTTTTCAACAAAAATCAATATAATTCGAGCTTCTACTCATAATTTAGGTCATCTATATAAAATCACGTCCATTTTTTTCGGGTGAAGTGCGTTTCTTTCATCTCGCTTTGCCGCCATTGTCGTGTTATCTAACGTGCGCCTTGGCGTGCTATCTAGTGGGCGCCGCCCGCCCCAAGATGGCCCCGGAGGGCCCCGAGGCGGCCCAAGAAAGCCCCGAGGCGGCCCAAGATTTGCGCTAACTCGAAGCATGTGTAGATCTGCATTCTCTGTATTGCTGTATAGATTCCATATTTGTGGAGACGCGCGCCTGAGACAATTCCTGCCCCTCTCCTCCTCTGCCGCTGATCCCCCCAGGCGGCCCAAGACTGCCCCGAGACCCCTCCCATGTCCAAACCTACATTTAGCACGCAATGGCGGCTGGACAAGGCCCCAAGACGGCCTACCTACAGGCGGCCCAAAACGCCCGAAGATGGCCCCAAGACGTCTCGAAGACGGCCCACGAAGGTTCCAAGACGCTCCAAGATAGCCCCGGGACGGTTCCCAAATAGCCCAAGACCGTCCCCAGGCGGCCCAAGACCGCCCCAAGACGGCGACCCATAGTTAGCACTCAACGACGGGGCTCTCAGGGGCCCAAGATCTGTACACTTAAAAGGGCCCGATATGTTTCAACGGGGCCCTGAGTGGGGTTCGAGACATCCTCACGAGTCGGGATCCGCCGCTCGAGACATCCTCAGAACTGGGGCGGCTGACTGACTGACTGACTGACTGACTGTCTGACTGACTTTCTGACTGACCGGCTGTCTAACTGATTGAGTTACTGACTGACCGACTGACTAACTGACTGGCCGGGAGGGGGCCGCCGCTCGAGACACCCTCACAACTCGGGAGCCGCCGCTCGAGACATCCTCACAACTCGGGCAGCTGACTGCCTGACTGATTGACTGACTGGCGGGGCGGCTGACTGCCCCCGCATGTGTCGTATTCGGTATTTTTCACGCGTTTTTGTATTTTCCCTTAGCCATCGGATTCAAGGTTGTCGCCAGTTCCCGATTATGTAGCGAATCGCCCGGGTTCCAGAGCGCCCCATAGTTAGCACACAATGGGCTCTTCGAGTATCTAAAAATACTATAGCAAAAGGGGACAACTGCACACGTTGCTATCTATTGTTGGACACTTCGTTTGCTAACTATTCGTTGCGGACTATATCCTCCTACTCCACCTTTTTCTCCTCCTCCTCCTCCTCGTCCCCCTCCTCCTCGTCCCCCTCCTCCTCCTCCTCCTCGTCGTCGTCCTCCTCCTCCTTCTCCTCCTTCTCCTTCCCCCCATCCAACTTATGGTGGTGGTGGTGGTGGAAAACATGCCGACCAGCCCTGGGGCCGATACTTGAGCCAAAATGGCTCGAGCCAAGATGGGCACGGACGACGACGGCGAGCGGCCCTTCGCTGGAGTCACCCTGCGGGCTCAGACCCTCAAGCGCGCAGGCCGCCGGTGCCGCATCGCGTGCCGCGATCGGGAGGCCTCGAACCAGGTAGGGCTGCAACCCCTGCCAAATTCAGCTTAGCATTGGGTCGGGATGGGCTTGGACGATCGATCCCTTCCAGGGCGTTCCGGAGCGCTCTCAGAGCGTCCCGGAACGCTCTGAGAAGGCCGCGGCGCCAGATCTCAGAGACTCACGACTGACAGTCCGACTGATCATCACCCGATTTAATCCTCGTCCCGACTTCGTCTTGATTGGCGCTGGCATATCTGTGGTCGGCAGGCGGCCAAATCCAGCATAGTCCCCCTCCAATTCTGGCTGAGCTGGGTCAGCTTCATTTGGCAAGACCCAGCCTCATCCCAGGCTCGCTCTCGGGCATTCCCGCCGAATGGCCTCCTGCCATCGGGCCTGACAGGCCTCAGCTGTTCTCGCGAAGGCCTCCCAGTAATGGCCTTCCGGACACCCGAGGCCACTCTTGCCCGGGACCCGCGGACGATTGGCGTGCACCGTGCCGCCTCGGCGCTTCCCGAGGCGGCGCCCGCCCTCGCCCCCGGAGTGCTGCCGGCGCACGGTCTGCTCCGCCCGCGGGGCCGCACAGCCAGGCACGGTGCCGCGTTGGAGCGGGCCCTCCAGGGAGTCGAGGCACGGCACGGTCCCAGGGCCTGCTCCCTCCTCCTCCTCCTCCTCCTCCTCCTCCTCCTCCTCCTCCTCCTCCTCCTCCTCCTCCTCCTCCTCCTCCTCCTCCTCCTCCCCCCTCCTTCTCGGATTCCTCGTCCTCCTCCTCCTCCTCCTCCTCCTCCTCCTCCTCCGCCCCCCCAGGCGTGCCGCGTGCTGATTTGTGCAGCGCGGGCTCCCCAGAGGCCCCGAGCCTTCCCCCGGCACCAGCTCGACGACGTGCGTCCCCGAGCAGCCCGGCCACGGCCGGGCGTCGGATGGCGAAGCCTGCTCCCGGAAGAGCTGGGCCCTCGCTTTCCTGGACCAGCCTGCTGGGGTGCTGGCCCAGGATCGCGAGCACGCTCGCCCCTCCCGCGGGAACAGATTTCAGCTGGCCCAGGCTTCTCGTGAGAAGGAGCTCCGGGAAGCTGACCCTGGTCTTTTCCTGAGCACTCACTTGTTGCATCGCGAGTCCAGCTGCGACGGCCCCGAGGCCCGGCAAGGGCCCCGGGGGAGGCCGACGACGAGGGAGCAGCCCCCGCCCCGCTCTGCTCCAGGCGCCCGGCCTCTGTCAGGAGGGGAAAGAAACACACAGACACAATGAATCGTCGATTCCCAGAAGATATGGGAAAATGTGGGGAGTGGGGGGGAAGACGAACACCCAAAAAATCTGGGAAAAGATGGGGAGTCCTGTTATTTCTGTGTGTATTTATTTGTGTGTCCCAGGGCCCCTTCACTCTAGGCCGACGTCTGGCCGGAGAGGCCCGCTGGCGCACGGGGCGGCCGAAGCGCCTCCGGGGCAGGGCTCGGCAGCAGCTTCCGAGGA
>CAUYUJ010015004.1:327785-361447 GCA_963575745.1 Prorocentrum cordatum | reverse complement strand
CCGGCGAATTAAAATTTGAGGATGTCTCGAGCGAAACGCTTGTTTTTCAGAAAATGGTGAGGATGTCTCGAGCGAAACGCTTGTTTTGTGTTATAGATTGTCCTCTCCTGGGGACCTGAATTCTGAGGACCACCACACCCCAGCACGACCACTCCCCAGCACGACCACACCCCAGCACGACCCCACCCCAGCACGACCCCACCCTAGCACGACCACACCCCAGCACGATCACACCCCAGAACGACCACACCCCAGCACGACCCCACCCCAGCACGACCCCACCCCAGCACGACCACACCCCAGCACGACCACACCCCAGCAGGACCCCACCCCAGCACGACCCCACCCCAGCACGGCCCCACCCCAGCAAGACCACACCCCAGCACGACCACACTCCAGCACGACCTCACCACAGCACGACCACTCCCCAGCACGATCACGCCCCATCACGACCACGCCCCAGCACGACCACTCCCCAGCACGACCACCTCCCAGCACGACCACCCCCACCACACGACCCACCCCCCCCATCACGACCACCCCCCCAGCACGACCACTCCCCAGTACGACCCACACACCAGCAACGACCACACCCCAGCACTACCCCCCCCCACACGACCCCACCTAGCACGGACCACACCCCAGCACAGATCACACCCCAGAACGAACCCACAACACCAGCACGACTCACCACCCAATCACGACCCCACCCCAGCATGCTGACCACACCCCAGCACTACCACACCCAGCAGACCCACTCCCCAGCACGACCCCACCCCAGCACCGTCCCACCCCCAGCAAGACCACACCCCAGCACGACCACACTCCAGCACGACCTCACCACAGCACGACCACTCCCCAGCACGATCACGCCCCAGCACGACCACGCCCCAGCACGACCACTCCCCATCACGACCACCTCCCAGCACGACCACCCCCCCAGCACGACCACCCCCCAGCACGACCACCCCCCAGCACGACCACACCCCAGCACGACCTCACCACAGCACGACCACACCCCAGCACGACCACGCCCCAGCACGACCATGCCCCAGCACGATCACGCCCCAGCACGACCACCCCCTAGCACGACCACCCCCCCAGCACGACCACACCCCAGCACGACCACACCCCAGCACGACCACACCCAGTCGCACCCCCGTGGAATGTTTCGTGGGGTGTCTCGTGGAATGTTTCGTGGGGTGTCTCGTGGAATGTTTCGTGGGGTGTCTCGTGGAATGTTTTCGCGGGGTGTCTCTGTGAAAAATTATTCGTGATGGTGTCTCGTGGTTGTTTCGTGAGGTGTCTCGTGGGATGTTTCGCGGGGTGTCTCGTGGGATGTTTCGTGAGATGTCGCCCAGTTGGGTATCGTGAAAACGTGACCATGCTGCACATGTCTTTATCCCTTTCCGGGTTCGTGGGTCCATCATTTGTTTTTCGCCAGCCTCAACATGCTTATAACCACGCAGTTGGGGCACAACATTGGTTCGCAGGAAAATGTCATCCACGGATTGCGCCAACCTCAGATCAGGAGAACAGACAGTGACGAATGCTTGGTGGTGTTCTCATGCTAGAGAATACGGGGCTCATCCTGCACTCTGTTCCCTGTCGCCACCCCGCATTCACGCTGAGGCGAAGGCAGTACGCGGCCGAAGCCTATGAGTTCTGCAAGACGACCTGCTCCTCGTTCCTTTCCGACTGCCAGGACATGGCGGGCATTGTGTTTTTTCTTTTTCCGCTGAGACAGCGCGCAGGGCCTCCGTATCGCAGTCGGAACCGTGCTCACACCACACGGTCAGACGTGAGGGCAAGTGCTTGCGGAGGTGCGAGACTATGAGGATCGCCGTTGTGGAGTCAGTGTCTGATACTGCTGGCCGCTTGGTGCTCATGGGAGAACATTGCACCAGACGATCAGGATGATGATCAGGATGAAAAGAGGGAGGGCGATGAGCGGGAATCTGATCAGGAGCAGAAGCAGGTGGATAGTGATGAGCTTCTGCAAACATGGTCTTGGATGTGGGGCTACTTTATGTGATTGGCGGTTGTATGAATTCCACGTGCAGCCGGACACTCGTTGGGACCATTCCCAGACCTCTCTAGAAGGACGATGGTGATGAGGCTCACGAGGAGGAGGAGGAGGGCGAGGATAATGACGAGGATGAGCAGGGACATGTGTACTATACCTATGTGGTGCCAGACTTGACAAATTGCGGAGGACGTCTGGGAGCACATGCGAGAGCGGTAACATAGCAAGACGAGGCGGAAGTTGATGCGTGTTTTGAAACATGTTGATCTTGAAGGGGGAGGAGGAGGCGGAGGAGAATGAGTAATAATAAGATGATAGATGCGCATGCGTGCGTACAGAGGCCGCTGATGCGTCTACGACTTCGACAACGCCCCCTCCAGCCGATTACATGAGCGGAGACTCGGTGTCTGCAACTGACGATCCTCACTTGACGAACCTGGCAGGTGCCCATGCTGCTCTTGCCTTTGCCCATGCAGTGGGGCCCAGCGTCGCACCTGGTCGTGCTCATGATGCATCCAAAGCGCCGGGATGGGGACCACTTCGGGTTCAGGAGGGACTCTGATTATCGTGCCCGTCTTTAGATTTGGGTTGGGGGGCCAACCTATTTGTGGCCGAGGCTCGCCGTGGCCAGAGCCGCTCTCCGCTCCTTCTTCAGCGTTCCCCATGGTAGCACGAGAACGTGTGCAGACTTTGGCAGTGCTCTTTGAGGCGTGGCTTCCGCTTGAGCGCGATCATGCTCGGCTTGAAGTAGGCGTCACGGCTGCTGCGCTCTGGCCGAACCTTTTTTTTCAGGCTTTTCGAGTAAAGGACAGTGTGCACATCGAAGAAGCAACAGGCCTGTCAGCAGGTGCCCCACAAATGTTGCTTATTCTTCGATTGCCTCCTGGGCCTCTAGCGGAACCCTGTGGCACCTTACGAAGCTCGAGATCGACGAAACGTGATCCCTTGGATTTGTCATAGTAAAGTTTACCATCGTAGCTTGTCGGCATTCGTCTACCTTGGTCCCGTTTTCGATTCGCTTCTGAGCCACAAGATAGTTTCGGCATTTTTGCATGTGCCCGTTTTCCTCCCGTTTGTACATATTTTGTGCATACCATGTGCAAGGAAGTTGTATCCATTTTTCCCGGAAAGGGCATGGGCCCAGGGTTCTCTTTTAGTTTGTAAACAAGTCCCCCGGTGCCTGCTTGAAGGAGGCCGGCGAATTTTTTCCCTGATAAATAACGAGCCGGCGAATTGCCGGCGAATTTTTTCCCTGATAAATAACGAGCCGGCGAATTGCCGGCGAATTTTTTCCATGATAAATAACGAGCCGGCGAATTAAAATTTGAGGATGTCTCGAGCGAAACGCTTGTTTTTGAGGCCGGCGAATTAAAATTTGAGGATGTCTCGAGCGAAACGCTTGTTTTTGAAATCCGACTTAACCACACCGCCATCACGACCACACCCCAGCACGACCTCAACCACAGCACGACCACACCCAGCACGACCACGCCCCCAGCACGACCAACGCCCCAGCACGACTGTGACACCGAAGTTGCCCCTAAACCCCAGCAAAGACAGCACCAGCACGATCCAACACCATCTACGACCTCACCACATCACGACCCAACACCCAGCACGACACGCCCCAGCACTACCACAGCCCCAGCACGACCACCCCCCAGTCACGACCACAACGGCAGCACGACCTAACACCCAGCACGACCCTACCCCAGCAAGACCACACCCCAGCACGACCACACCCCAGCACGACCTCACCACAGCACGACCACACCCCAGCACGACCACGCCAGCACGACCACGCCCCAGCACGACCACGCCCCAGCACGACCACCCCCCAGCACGACCACCCCCCCAGCACGACCACACCCCAGCACGACCACCCCCCAGCACGACCACACCCCAGCACGACCACTCCCCAGCACGACCACTCCCCAGCACGACCACACCGCCTTGGTTGAGTGGTTGCCTGTCGTCGTGGAATGTTTCGTGGGGTGTCTCGTGGAATGTTTCGCGGGGTGTCTCCTGGAATGTTTCGTGAGGTGTCTCGCGGAATGTTTCGTGAGGTGTCTCGTGGGATGTTTCGTGAGGTGTCTCGTGGGATGTTTCGTGAGGTGTTGCCCCGTTGGGTATCGTGAAAACGTGCCCATGCTCCACATGTCTATATCCCTTTCCGGGTTCGTGGGTCCATCATGTTGCTGACACCCAGGCCTGTCTTTGGAAACATTGATGTACCATTCCCTCAGATTTCGTTTCCATTGTCGCCTTGGTTTCGCACCCGTCCTCGTATTAGTAATGACTTCGTCAACACTGCCTGATCGCGTTCACAATGCCATTTGATTCGCTCTGGCTTTCCTGCTCGCGCTCGCACTCTCAGTCGTGCCCGCACCCGCTCTGCCTGTGTTCTCACACCGTGTGTTCGCGTTACCATTTCTGCCCTCGACGCTCGCAGCCTCTTCGTCCTGCCGCCGCTTCGGCAGTAGTCTCCGCACGCGCGTGCGCAGTCGCGCTCAAGTCCGCCGTCGTGCTCGGATTCGTGCTCGCATTCCGGGCCCCGCTTCGATCCGGCCGATCCGATTTGACACCGATTTTGGCCAGCCCGATCCGATGCGGTTCCGAGATTCCGACGATCCGATGTGGGCCGATGCCTGCACAGCGCTGCTGTGGATCCCGGTGCAGCCGATCCGTTTCGATTTTTCTCTCCGTGCCGCTGCGGCCCGATCCGAGGCAGATTCCGATTCGATCCGAGTTTCCGATTCGATGCTGGCTGATCCTGCATTTCGGCGGCGAGCTCGGGGGGAAGCGAGAAGGGGCGGGCCTTCTCAGAGGGCTCGGAAGCTCCCCAGCCTTCTGAGAAGTTGTCGAAGCCTTCCCCGAAGACACCGAAAACCTCTCAGAAGGCGGGCGGGCTTCCGAGAAGCCCCGCCGCCTTCTGAGAAGGCCTTCTCCTTCTCACTTCTTTCTGAGGCAGGAATTTATACACGACCACCGCCCGGAGGATCAATTTTCGGGGACCTCGCAGGCGGTGGATATGGATGTATTCGGGCCCCCGGGGGCCAACATAGATCCATATCGACCGCCCGCTGGGGCACCAGGACGTCGTTTCCCAGGCGGATGTGGATAAATCCCCGCCTCGCATTCTCCCCCCCGCTGCTGGGCTGATCCAGCATTCGCCCGTGGCACCACGGGGGCGCCCCGTGGGGGCACCCGCGCCGCGCAGGCAGGGCCGCCTGCCCGCCGCGAGGCGCGCAGGAAGACGACAGGACCGGGCGCGCTCGCGACTTCCTGGTGGTGGGCGCATCGCAGACTGAGCTCAGAGGAGGAAAAGGTCCCCATACCTCCACCCCCTCGCCCGTTTTCCCCTTTTTGGGCCTCCTGGGAGGCCCTCGTCGCCACCGCTGGATTCGCCTCGAAATGCTGGTCAGAACGCACCGTAGGAGAGGTCCGGGCAGTAGCGGTGTCGGTACCTTGTGGTTTCCCCATTAGCTGGCTTGATGCACCTGTTCTGAAGCGCAGCACGTGCCGTGTTCAGAACGTGCTCGTTGACACGCCGGCGTGTTGGTCTGGCACGTCTGAGCCCACTTCTGGGCGAACGCATCGCGCCAGACCCACGTTTTCGGCCTGCGCGTTGAGCTCCGTGTCAAGGCGCCACGTGTCGCATGTTGCGTGTCGGGGCAGCCACTCGGTCACAGATGAATGCGGCGCCTCCAGGTCACCCCAAGGGGCGCGAAGATGGCCGCGCTTCGCGCGTCGCTGCTGGGGCCGCTGAGGGCCGGCCTTCTCCACGGGGCGGTGCGAGGGCACGGAGGTGCCCGCGCGCGGCGCATTTGCTGTGCGCGAAGTCGGGTGACCTCGGAGCCTCAGTCTCCGACATGCGCACCAGTGCAGGGCTCACTTCGATTCCTCCGCTCCGATTCGATTCGATGTCGATGGCCTCCGATTCCGATTCGATTCGACTTCGGATTCCGATTCGGGCTCCGATCTCTTCATGGGGCTTTTCCCGGCTCGGCTGCCGATCTCCGTCGATCCGATTGATTTCGATCGCCGATCCGACTTGTCGATTCGATTCTTGGGGCGCATGCCAGTGGCCAGCGGGATCATGGCAACCGCCGCCATTGGCAGGGTGCGGGATCCGCCGACTGGAAGGCCCAGTGGCACCCAGCTCTGAGAGTGGCGGCTCTGGCTTCAGCGAGCGCGCTGCTGGGGCGACCGTGCAGTGCTTTCAACCAGAGTGCCGGTAGTGAGCAGGAGAGTGCCTTACCTGTCGCATTCCAGGTGAGAAGTTCAACGTGAACCAGCCGGGGGTCTACACCCTCCTTCGTGTACCTCCCGACGCGAAGGCCATGCCTCGTGCAATCCTTTCTTCCTCCTGCAATGCCTACGTCACGACCGTCGAAGAAGAACCTGTGGCATAAACATAACAATTTCCAAGACCCACGTGGATTTTTCGGATCGGCTCTGGACACCTCGCGCGGCGCCTCCGGCACAGCCCACGGCGCGCTCCGCGGGCCAGGGAGGGGGTCCAGTGTCGATCCAAGGAATCTGCGCAGACCTCTGACAGTTCATGTCTACCTAGCTTTGTCTCCTTTCAGACCGCCCGTCCCCTTTCCTGCACACCCCTCGCTGGTACGCTCATCTCCTCCGTCTTCCCTCTCACCGCCGCCGCCTCTTCCTGCTCCCCCTTCCTGCCCCTGGTGCAGCAGCGCACCCCTACCTCTCCGCCCCAGAGGTTCTGCTTCGATCCGTTCGATCCGATTCGACATCGACTTCGGCTGGCTCGACCCAGCCCGACTCCGATCCGCCGATGCGGCCCGATGTTCGCGCGGCGCCGTCGTGCGTCCCGGCGCGGCCGATCTGTTCCGATCCCGGCCCGCGCCGATGTGGCCCGATCCGACAGGTGCCCCGATCCGATCGGGCTTCTCGGTTCTCGCCGAGCGCGTTCCAATCCTCGCAAAGTGCCTACTCGCAAACTTCCGAAAAGCCCACGTTCGCCACGATGTAATCTATCGTGGATCCTCCACGGCGAATCCAGGCCATTTGCGAGTAGTGACTTTGCGAGTAGCGGAACGCGCCTGCCCAGATTCGATGCCGACTGACCCTGCCGCCCCAGAGGCCCGGACCCCGGACCGGCTTGGCGGGGGCATGCGCTCAAGGAAGGGGCCCGGGAGGCCTCAGACCCTGGACGATTCCTCATCCGACGAGGGCGGCGGCGGTGTCCATGGCCAATCCACGACCGGAGTTCCACCGGCTTCGGATCCTGGATTCCTTGCGCATTGCTCATGGCTCATTCTTCGAAAGTTCTTTGGTTTTCTTTGGGGCCAAAATCCTTCCAGTTCTAATTGTTCCATCCTGGGCCTCTTCCTGGCCACCAGGCGGCCAGGAATAATGAGAAACGAGCACAATTAGAAGTGAGCACGATTAGAAATGAACGACGCGTACGCAACGATTCCTTCTCCAATGCCCTCGCCGTTTCTGGTCCCCAGTCGTTTCTTGACGGTCCCGTGGCCCGGCGGGAGCCCCCGGAAGACGAAGACTGCCAGAGACCGCCACTTGTGCGCGAGCAGGTCTGGGCCCGCCCCGGGATCCAACAGCACGCTCTCAGCAGCCGGCCCGCTTCCAGCTGGAGGCGAACATCACCGGGGACGGCGAGAAGCCCTGCGGGCTGTACATCCGGGCGGTCGTCGTGAGCGGCGAGATGCTCGAGGGCAGGACCTCGCACCTCCGCTGGGGTGGCTCTCCTCTCGTCGACGAGCGGCAGTGCCTCGGTCAGGGGCAATGTTAGGGGGTACAGGCTCGGGGGGGATGCATCGATTCCCATTCGCCAGGTCGCCGACAGGTGCCTGGAAGCGCACCCCATCCAGGAGCGTGCGGATTCACAATCGGGGGCTGTCGCCAATCTATCGGCGATGTATCGCCGATTCCGGCTCGACGTTTCCCCGACTGAGCCGCTCCCCTCCTAACTTTCTTCCTCACTCGGCGGATAGTCGGAGAGGAAAAGTCGGGATAACTCAATGCCGAGTCTCTCCTGCCACAGAAGGATCAACTTTTGGAGCTCTGCGCGGATTTCTTGGATTGGCGCTGGACCCCCCTCCCTGGCGCGCGGAGCGCGCTGGGGGTGGCGCCAGAGGCGCCGCCAGGGGGGGCAGCGCCGACTCCAGAGATCTGCGCGAATCTCCGAAAGTTTATGCATACACGCATTTTTTCCCGGAAAGGGCAAGAGCCCAGGGTTCTCTTTGTACTAGGTAAACCTGTCCCCCGGTGCCTGCTTGAAGGAGGCCGGCGAATTTTTTCCCTGATAAATAACGAGCCGGCGAATTGCCGGCGAATTTTTTCCCTGGTAAATAACGAGCCGGCGAATTGCCGGCGAATTTTTTCCATGATAAATAACGAGCCGGCGAATTAAAATTTGAGGATGTCTTGAGCGAAACGCTTGTTTCCATGCACGGCCCCACCCCAGCCAGACCACACCTAGCACGACCATACCCCAGCACGACCACACCCCAGCACGACCAGACCCCAGCACGACCCCACCCCAGCACGACCCCACCCCAGCACGACCATACCCCAGCACGACCACACCCCAGCACGAGACCCGACCCCCCAGCCCTCGACCAACAACCCCAGCACGACCACACCCCAGCACGACCTCACCACAGCACGACCACACCCCCAGCACGACCACGCCCCAGCACGACCACGCCCCAGCACGACCACGCCCCAGCACGACCACCCCCCACCCGCCGACCCCCCAGCACGACCACCCCCGAGCACGACCACCCCCCAGCACGACCACACCCCAGCACGACCACTCCCCAGCACGACCACACCCCAGCACAACCACATCCCAGCACGACCACACCCCAGCACGACCACACCCCAGCACGACCCGATCGATAAATCACAGGGTGCGGAGCACCCCAGCACGAACCCACCCCAGCACGACCCCACCCCAGCACGACCCCACCCCAGCACGACCACGCCCCAGCAAGACCACACCCCAGCACGACCACACCCCAGCACGACCACTCCCCAGCACGACCCCACCCCAGCACGACCCCACCCTAGCACGACCACACCCCAGCACGACCACACCCCAGCACGACCCCACCCCAGCACGATCACACCCCAGCACGACCCCACCCCAGCAAGACCACACCCCAGCACGACCGCACCCCAGCACGACCTTACCACAGCACGACCACACCCCAGCACGACCACGCCCCAGCACGACCACGCCCCAGCACGACCACGCCCCAGCACGACCACGCCCCAGCACGACCACGCCCCAGCACGACCACCCCCAGCACGACCACCCCCCCAGCACGACCACCCCCCAGCACGACCACCCCCCAGCACGACCACACCCCAGCACGACCACTCCCCAGCACGACCACACCGCCTTGGTTGAGTGGTTGCCTGTCGTCGTGGAATGTTTCGTGGGGTGTCTCGTGGAATGTTTCGCGGGGTGTCTCGTGAAATGTTTCGTGAGGTGTCTCGTGGAATGTTTCGTGAGGTGTCTCGTGGGCTGTTTCGTGAGGTGTCTCGTGGGATGTTTCGTGAGGTGTTGCCCAGTTGGGTATCGTGAAAACGTGTCCATGCTCCACATGTCTATATCCCTTTCCGGGTTCGTGGGTCCATCATGTTTGGTTTGTTTCCTTCTTCCCCAGACAGGTGGGAGAGAGGGGGGAGGACGAGAGGAAGGGGGGATGTTGACGAGCGACGAGGGTAAGTATCCGTGTCCATGCTCCCACGGTCTGGACACTGAGGCGCGATATCCCTTGCACGTGCTTTGCCATGCAGTGCATCCTGCGCGGGGCGCCCCTGTAATGCCGCCCTGCATCCACGCGGGTATGGTGCGCGCCCGTGAGGTGTGGCTCCTCCTCCACCTCCTCCTCCTCCTCCTCCTGGGTGTGTGTTTGTGGTCGTCGGATAATTCGGCTTTTTCCCGGAAAGGGCCTGAGCCCAGGGTTCTCTTTTAGTAGGTAAACCTGTCCCCCGGTGCCAACTTGAGGGAGGCCGGCGAATTTTTTCCCTGATAAATAACGAGGTCGAAGGAGGCCGGCGAATTAAAATTTGAGGATGTCTCGAGCGAAACGCTTGTTTTTCAGAATTTCTTGAGGATGTCTCGAGCGAAACGCTGGTTTTGCAGAGTTGAGGATGTCTCGAGCGAAACGCTTGTTTTCAGAATTTGCTGAGGATGTCTCAAGCGAAACGCTGGTTTTGCAGAGCCGACCGCGACGCGGAAAAGCGCCCCGCGCGAAGGAATTTCGATGATGTCTCGACTAATTCGTTTGTTTTTGTACGATTTCCTGGAATTTTGGCAGGATGTCTCGAGCGAAATGCACGACCCCACCCTAGCACGACCATACCCCAGCACGACCACACCCCAGCACGACCAGACCCCAGCACGACCCCACCCCAGCACGACCCCACCCCAGCACGACCATACCCCAGCACGACCACACCCCAGCACGACCCGACCCCAGCACGACCCTACCCCAGCAAGACCACACCCCAGCACGACCACACCCCAGCACGACCTCACCACAGCACGACCACGCCCCAGCACGACCACGCCCCAGCACGACCACGCCCCAGCACGACCACCCCCCACGACCACCCCCCAGCACGACCACCCCCCAGCGCGACCACCCCCCAGCACGACCACACCCCAGCACGACCACTCCCCAGCACGACCAGACCCCAGCACGACCCCACCCCAGCACGACCACACCCAGTCGCACCCCCGAGGAATGTTTCGTGGACGTTCTGGTTGAGTGGTTGCCGTGTTCGTGGGCTGACATCGTGAATGTTTCACGGGAGGTCTCGTGGAAATGTTTCGAAGGTGTCTCGTGGAATGTTTCGTGAGGTGTCTCGTGGGATGTTTCGCGGGGTTTCTCGTGGGATGTTTCGTGAGATGTCGCCCAGTTTGGTATCGTGAAAACGTGACCATGCTGCACATGTCTTTATCCCTTTCCGGGTTCGTGGGTCCATCATGTTCCCGGAAAGGGCGCGGGCCCAGGGTTCTCTTTTAGCCGTTTACCCCCGGATCTGACGGGTCAAGCGCCGGCGAAATTATTTGCGATAAATAACGAGGTAAAGTGCTGATTTTTCCCGGAAAGGGCATGGGCCCAGGGTTCTCTTTTAGTGGGTAAACCTGTCCCCCGGAGCCAACTTGAAGGAGGCCGGCGAATTTTTTCCCTGATAAATATCGAGGTCGAAGGAGGCCGGCGAATTAAAATTTGAGGATGTCTCGAGCGAAACGCTTGTTTTTGAAATCCCGATCGATAAATCACAGGGTGCGGGCCATTTTTTCGTGTGTTGAGGATGTCTCGAGCGAAACGCTTGCTCCGCAGAGTTTGCCGAGGATGTCTCGAGCGAAACGCTTGTTTTGCAGAGCCGACCGCGACGCGGAAAAGCGCCCCGCGCGAAGGAATTTCGATGATGTATCGACTAATTCCTTTGTTTTTGTACGATTTCCTGGAATTTTGGCAGGATGTCTCGAGCGAAATGCACGACCCCACCCTAGCACGACCATACCCCAGCACGACCACACCCCAGCACGACCAGACCCCATCACGACCCCACCCCAGCACGACCCCACCCCAGCACGACCATACCCCAGCACGACCACACCCCAGCACGACCCGACCCCAGCACGACCCTACCCCAGCAAGACCACACCCCAGCACGACCACACCCCAGCACGACCTCACCACATCACGACCACACCCCAGCACGACCACGCCCCAGCACGACCACGCCCCAGCACGACCACGCCCCAGCACGACCACCCCCCAGCACGACCACCCCCCCCAGCACGACCACCCCCCAGCACGACCACCCCCCAGCACGACCACACCCCAGCACGACCACTCCCCAGCACGAGACCACACCCAAATACCCCAGCACGACCACACCCCATGCACGACCACACCCCAGCACGACCACAGCCTCCGAGCACGACCGAATCGATAAATCACAGGTGCGGAGCACCCCAGCACGAACCCAACCCCAGCACGCCCTCCACCACCACACTACCCCACCCCAGCCACGGAACCACTCCCCAGCTGACCACACCCCAGCACTACCAACACCCACACGAACCACTCCCCATCCACGACCCCACGCCATCACGACCCCCACCCCATCACGACCACACCCCAGCACGACCTCACCACAGCACGACCACACCCCAGCACGACCACGCCCCAGCACGACCACGCCCCAGCACGACCACGCCCCAGCACGACCCTACCCCAGCAAGACCACACCCCAGCACGACCACACCCCAGCACGACCTCACCACAGCACGACCACACCCCAGCACGACCACGCCCCAGCACGACCACGCCCCAGCACGACCACGCCCCAGCACGACCAACCCCCAGCACGACCACCCCCCCAGCACGACCACCCCCCAGCACGACCACCCCCCAGCACGACCACACCCCAGCACGACCACTCCCCAGCACGACCACACCGCCTTGGTTGAGTGGTTGCCTGTCGTCGTGGAATGTTTCGTGGGGTGTCTCGTGGAAAGTTTCGCGGGGTGTCTCGTGGAACGTTTCGCGAGGTGTCTCGTGGAATGTTTCGCGAGGTGTCTCGTGGGATGTTTCGCGGGGTGTCTCGTGGGATGTTTTGTGAGATGTCGCCCAGTTGGGTATCGTGAAAACGTGACCATGCTGCGCATGTCTATATCCCTTTCCGGGTTCGTGGGTCCATCATGTTTAGAAAAAGTGCGTTTTGTGCGTGCCCGCTCGAGGAAAGTTCGCCCCCCATCTCGGATCCTCGATAAATAACGGGGTCCGCAGACCCCCGCTTTCCCTCGTAAAAGAGGGTGCGGAGCGTTTTTCGCAAAATCCTCGAAAAATAACGGGGTCTGGAGCCCCGACCGCGACTCGGAAAAGCGCCCCGCGCGCAGGAATTCCGAGGATGTCTCGCGCGTGCCGCGTCCCGCGCGCAGGAATTTCGAGGATGTCTCGACTAATTCGCTTGTTTTGTCAGGATTTCTTAGAACTTTGGCAGGATGTCTCGAGCGAAACGCTTATTATACATAGTTTGTGGAGGATGTCTCGAGCGAAACGCTGGTTTCCGCAAAATTTGGAGATGTCTCGAGCGGGGGGCCAGAATTCAGAGGATGTCTCAGGCGAAATGCTTGGTTTCGTGTCCCGCTCGCGGGAATTCCAAGGATGTCTCGCGCGGGCCGCGTCCCGCGCGCAGGAATTTCGAGGATGTCTCGACTAATTCGTTTGTTTTGTCAGGATTTCTTAGAATTTTGACCGGATGTCTCGAGCGAAACGCTTGTTTTTTTCATAATTTGTTGAGGATGTCTCGAGCGAAACGCTGGTTTCTGCAAACTTGGGGATGTCTCGAGCGGGGGCCTCGTGGGGGGCCAGAATTCAGAGGATGTCTCAGGCGAAATGCTTGTTTTCACGTCCCGCTCGCAGGAATTCGGAAGATGTCTCGCGCGAGCCACGTCCCGCGCGCAGGAATTTTGAGGATGTCCCGTAGCGCGTCCCCTTGGCACGGCCTACGGTGCGACCCCATGGCACGTCCCTTGGCACGTCGCCTGGCGCGTCCCTGGGGACGTTTCGCGGCGCGTCCTCCAGGCATGTTTTTCATAACGGAAAGGCTTGAGCCCAGTTCTCATTAGATGGTTTTCCCCCGGTTTTGACGGGAAAGGGCCGGCGGATTTTTCTTTTTTTGCGATAAATAACGAGTGTAGATAGCCGGCGAATTAAAATTTGAGGATGACCCTAGCGAAACGCTTGTTTTTCAGAATTTGTTGAGGATGTCTCGAGTGCAGACGAAACCCTGCTTTGTGTTATAAATAGATTAGTCCTTTTTTCCTGGGGGACCAGATTTCTGAAACTGAAGGATGCGTTGAGCGAATTGCTGTTTTCACGTGCCCAGGTCCTTGAGGATGTCACGTGAGCGAACGCTTGGTTTCACGTCCTCCAGGTGGCCCGAGACAGATTTCTAGCATGAGGATTTGTTTTTAATTGTCCCCCCCCTTATCGATGTTGATGGCTTGTTTTTCTAGACGTGTCCAGGTCGCCCAGGCGGATGTCTAGCATGAGCATTTGTTGAGGATGTCTCGAGCGAGACGCTTGTTTGCACGTGTCCAGGTTGCCCAGGCGGATGTCTAGCATGAGGATGTGCTGACAACGTCTTGAGCGAAACGCGTGTTTTCACGTGTCCAGGTCGCCCAGGCACATCACAGCCCTCGGCACGGTACATCAATATCGATACCCTTAGCATTGCAGCCTGGCATGTTGCCTGGCACGTTCCGCGGAGCGTCCCGTGGCGAGTCCCCCTGGCACGTCGCGCGGTGCACGTCCATTGGCACGTTTCGCAGCGCGTCCCCTTGGCACGTCCCGCGGTGCGTCCCCATGGCACGTCCCCTGGCACGTCGCCTGGCGCGTCCCTTGGGACGTTCCGTGGCGCGTCCTCCTGGCATGTTCCTTTTGTGTAGTTCTGGGGCAGCTACCATCTGCTCAGGCAGCTCGAGCTTACGATCCAGATCAGTTCAGTGAGGACTCGGATGCCAGGGAGGACTCGATTTACAAGGCTATATGGAGCACAATTGCGGCATGGCACATCGCAGTTCAGCACGGCCCAGCACAGCACAGCCGTCGGCACGGTACATCAAGATCGATACACTCAACTATGCACCTTGGCACGTTCCTTGGCGCGTTCCGTGGCGAGTCCACCTGGCACGTCGCGCGGCGCGTCCCCTGGCACGTCGCGCGGTGCACGTCCATTGGCACGTTCCGTAGCGCGTCCCCTTGGCACGTTCCGCGGTGCGTGCCCATGGCACGTCCACTGGCACGTCGCCTGGCGCGTCCCTTGGGACGTTCCGCGGCGCGTCCTCCTGTCATGTTCCCTCTGTCGATCAGTTCTGGGGCAGCTACCATCTGCTCAGGCAGCTCGAGCTTACGCTCCAGATCAGTTCGGTGAGGACTCGGATGCCAGGGAGGACTCGATCCACAACGCTATATAGAGCACAATCGCGGCATGGCACATCGCAGTTCAGCACGGCGTAGCACAGCACAGCCCTCGGCACAGTACATCATCATCGATACATTCAGCATTGCATGTGCCCGTCGCCCAATCAGGTGTCTTTGAAATGTTGCAATGCCTTGCATTTCTATATTCCTTTCCGGGTTCGTGGGTCGATCATGTTTTCGTCGGCGGCGAGGCGGAGGCAAACTCACCCGCGTCGGGGCGGAGAATTGGGCACGAGGGGGGAATCGGAAGCGGGGAGCCGAGAGACGAAGGCAGGGCGGAGGGCACTAAGAGGCGGGGGGAGCGGGCGACGGAAGGGTGGGCAAGGGGTGGACAAAACCTCCACCCTGACACGTCGACCAGTGAATCGTCCGTTTTCGGTGCTCGAGAGGGCGCCGCGGCCGCCATCTTCCAGGCTTGCGCCCGCCAGGTCTGGGCCCGAGGTCGTTTTCACTGAACCACGTTTTGCCAAAGGGGGTTCCGTCCATCCCCGAGGGGTTCTGTCCCTCTTGCGGCGGAAGGCCACGGGACCAGTTCTTGAGGAGCTATGTCCGGTAGGTGGCGTTTTTCCCGGAAAGGGCTTCAGGCCCAGGGTTCTCTTTTAGTAGGTTTCCCCCCGGTTTTGACGGGAAGAGGGCCGGCGGATTTCTTTTGCGAGAAATAACGAGTGGGAAGAGGGCTGGCGAATTAAAATTTGAGGATGTCCCTAGCGAAACGCTTGTTTTTCAGAAATTGTTGAGGATGTCTCGAGCGAAACGCTAGTTTTGTGTTAGAGATTGTCCTCTCCTGGGGACCTGAATTCAGAGGATCTCTCAAGTGAAATGCTTGTTTTCACGTGCCCAGGTCTTGAGGATGTCTCGAGCGAGACGCTTGGTTTCACGCCTCCAGGTTGCCCAGACAGATGTCTAGCATGAGGATTTGTTGAGGATTTCTCGAACCAGAGGCTTGTTTTCACGTGTCCAGGTCGCCCAGGCGGATGTCTAGCATGAGGATGTGTCGAGGAAGTCTCGATCGAGACGCTTGTTTGCACGTGTCCAGGTTGCCCAGGCGGATGTCTAGCGTGAGGGTGTGCTGAGAACGTCTTGAGCGAAACGCGTGTTTTCACGTGTCCCGGTCGCCCAGGCGGATGTCTAACATGAAGATATGTTGAGGATGTCTCGGGCGAGACGTTTGCTTTCACGTGTACAGGTCGCCAAGGCGGATGTCTAGAATGAGGAGGTGTTGAAAACGTCTCGAGCGAAACGCTTGTTTTCACGTGCCCAGGTCACCCAGGCGGACGTCTCACATGAAGATTTGTTGAGGATGTCTCGAGCGAACTACTTGTTTTCACGTGTCCAGTTCGCCCAGGCGGATGTCTAGCATGAGAATGTGTTGAGGATGTGTTGAGCGAAACGTTTGTTTTCACGTGTCCAGGTCGCTCAGGCGGATGTCTAGAATGAGGATTTTGACAGGATGTCTCGAGCGAAACGCTTGTCCCCAGCACGTTCCGTAGCGCGTCCCCTTGGCACGTCCTACGGTGCGACCCCATGGCACGTCCCCTGGCACGTCGCCTGGCGCGTCCCTTGGGACGTTTCGCGGCGCGTCCTCCTGGCATGTCCCCCTGTCAATTAGCTCTGGGGCAGATACTATGTGTTCAGGCAGCTCGAGCTTAAGATCCAGATCAGTTCGGTCAGGACTCGGATGCAAAGGAGGACTCGATCCACGACGCTATAGAGCACAACCGCGGCATGGCACATCGCAATTCAGCACGGTGCAGCACAGCACAGCCCTCGGCACGGTACATCAAGATCGATACAATCAGCATTGCACTTGCCCGTCACCCAATCAGGTGTCTTTGAAAACGTTGCCATGCGTTACATTTCTATATTCCTTTCCGGGTTCGTGGGTCGATCATGTTTGTGGGTCTAGGGACCCGGGACCATACAGTCGGCCTTGACTAGTAGGTCGACCCTGCCAAATTGAGGGTACCCTTGTGTCCTGTGCCTCGCGACCCATGCTTCCTGTATTCCTGTGGCGCTGTGGCCCTCGGAAGGGCCTCGTGTCCTGCCGCGTGTCCGGCTGTAACCCCAACGCACGGGGGTCCCCCCAGGTGGCGGGGGTGGGGGCCCACTCGGGGGCCCCCCGGAGGCGGCCCGTTGCCGCCCCCCCCCCCCCCCGGAGGGCCAGCGGCTCTGCGGTGCCCAAAAAGCAGGCGCCACCAGCACCTCCCTGGCCCAATCCCTCTCCCAGGACAGAGGAGGGGAGGAGGAGGGCAGAGGAGGGAGGGGGAATGGAGGTGGAGGAGGAGGAGGGGGAGGAGGAGGAGGAGGAGGAGGAGGAGGAGGAGGGGAGGAGGGGGGGAGGAGGAGGGGAGGAGGAGCGGAGGGGGCGGCAGCCTTGGGCTGGAAGCCCAGTGGTCCAGTCCAAGGAGCAGCTTTCAAATCAAGGCTCTGCACCCGAGTGCAAGCACTGTGTGTCACCGAGCGCGTTCCACTGCTCGCAAAGTGCCTACTTGCAAACGTCCGAAAACACATGTCTGCTTCGATATAATTTATCGTAGATCCCCCGCGGCGGATCCAGGTCATTTGCGAGTAGTTACCTTGCGAGTGGTGGAACGCGCTCGTCTACTGTGGGGAGCAGGCCGTCGCCCGCTTTCCTCTCGATGATCCTCAGGACGTGAGTCAGCCCAAGCGTGTGTTGACCCCGCTCGGCTCCGCCGACAGCGCGCAGTCGGTGTCGGCCCTCGTTGAGCCGCCTGCGTCGTATTGAAGGGCCTCGTCGGACAAACACACGTTGGCGCTAACACATGTTCCTGGGATCGTCGATCCTTCCAGGCGGACAGGGCCTTGACCAAGCCCGACCCCTTGCTCACTCCGCTCCTTTCTACCTGCTCCGATTATCCTGTGACAGCGGGGGTGGCTCCATGCCTGAGGCTTTGATGACTTTCCTCTCCTATTCTTGCCAGCAGCAGTGCTCAGAAGGACTTTACACGTGCGGCCGATGACGCGCGACCGCCCGGGCTCGAACACGGCGGGGAGCCTGATGCAGAACCCGTTCTCGCTCCAGGCTGCCCCGCCAGCAGCCAGTGGACAGCGCCTTATCTCCCATCATTGTCATTGCCACTATCACCAGTGCTCCCACCGCCACCGTGAACATGAAAATGACAAACGTTGACGCCGCGATCTCCAAGGTCGCTGCCCCTGCCTGGGGTTTGCACACCGCAGCCACCACCACTCATCATCACTGCCATTCACCATCTACCACCTACCACCTACCACCCACCACGCATCACCAGCAACCCAGCCTCTACCGCCCGTCACCCACCACCCAACACCCAGCGCTTAACACCCGACATTAACCTTGCATCGTCCAACACCCGCTGCCTACAACCCACCTTTTGCCACTCGCACATTCACCACTATCCACCAACACCAAGCACCAACACCAGCACCACCAGGTTGTACAATGCATTTACCCGAACTGGTCTAAGGGTGAGCGACATGCCGAATCAAGCTCTGACCAGATGCGCGCGAGTCCTTGAATGTTTTGGAATTTATGTGGACGCGTCGCAAAATGGCTCTCGATCAAAGGGCTGATAACTGATCAGAGTGAGGGGGCCGAACGGTCATTCATTGTCCCTGGGTGCGTGGCTAAAGTGGGGATCCGTAGTGAGGATTATGCTTGTTGCGTCGTTGAATGTTAATTACTAAGCAATTCTTGTTGTTGGACCCCTTACAGTCGCCCTGGCGCTCTCGCCGAGGCGCCGGCTACATTTTCATTGAAAACGAGGCTCACGCTCGAGCGGTTTGGGGGACCGCCAAAACCGGCCCCCAAACAACAACAACGCTCCCGCTCGAGACTTCCTCGTTTTTCCCGGAAAGGGCCTGGGCCCAGGGTTTTGTTTTAGTAGGTTTAAAGAACCCCCCCGGTTTTTGCCGGCGAATTTTTGTGCGATAAATAACGAGGTAAAGTGTTGTTTTTTTTGAAAAAATGCGTTTCGTGCGTGCCCGCTCGAGGAAAGTGCGCCCCCCATCTCGGATCCACGATAAAAAACAGGGTCCGCAGACCCTCGTTTTCCTTCGTAAAAAAGAGGGCGCGGAGCGTTTTTCGCAGAATCCTCGACAAATAACGGGGTTTGGAGCCCCGACCGCGACCCAGAAAAGCGCCCCGCGCGCAGGAATTCCGAGGATGTATCGCGCGGGCCGCGTCCCGCGCGCAGGAATTTAGAGGATGTCTCGACTAATTCGCTTGTTTGCTAGGATTTCTTTGCATTTTCACAGGATGTCTCGAGCGAAACGCTTGTTTTCCAGAATTTGTTGAGGATGTCTCGAGCGAAACGCTGGTTTTGCAAAATTGGGGGGATGTCTCGAGCGGGAGCCTCGTGGGTGGCCAGAATTGAAAGGATGTCTCAGGCGAAATGCTTGTTTTCACGTCCCGCGCGCAGGAATTCCGAGGATGTCTCGCGCGTGCCGCGTCCCGCGCGCAGGAATTTCGAGGATGTCTCGGCTAATTCGTTTGTTTAGCGAGGATTTCTATGGATTTTCACAGGATGTCTCGAGCGAAACGCTTGTTTTTTTTTCAGAATTTGTTGAGGATGTCTCGAGCGAAACGCTGGTTTTGCAAAATTGAGGGGGATGTCTCGAGCGGGAGCCTCGTGGGTGGCCAGAATTGAGAGGATGTCTCAAGCGAAATGCTTGTTTTCACGTCCCGCTCGCAGGAATTCCGAGGATGTCTCGCGCGTGCCGCGTCCCGCGCGCAGGAATTTTGAGGATGCCTTGACTAATTCGTTTGTTTAGCGAGGATTTCTTTAGATTTTGACAGGATGTCTCGAGCGAAACGCTTGTTTTTTTCATGATTTGTTGAGGATGTCTCGACTAATTCGCTTGTTTTGCCAGGAATTCTTCGGGTTTTGACAGGATGTCTTGAGCGAAACGCTTGTTTTTCAGAATTTGTTGAGGATGTCTCGAGCGAAACGCTGGTTTTGCAAAATTGGGGGGATGTCTCGAGCGGGAGCCCCGTGGGTGGCCAGAATTGAAAGAATGTCTCAGGCGAAATGCTTGTTTTCACGTCCCGCTCGCAGGAATTCCGAGGATGTCTCGCGCGTGCCGCGTCCCGCGCGCAGGAATGTTGAGGATGTCTTGACAAATTTGTTTGGTTGGCGAGGATTTCTTTGGATTTTGACAGGATGTCTCGAGCGAAACGCTTGTTTTGTTTTCATAAATTGTTGAGGATGTCTCAAGCGAAACGCTGGCTTTGCAAACTTGGGGGGATGTCTCGAGCGGGGGTCTCGTGGGGTGCCAGAATTCAGAGGATGTCTCAGGCGAAATGCTTGTTTTCACGTCCCGCTCGCAGGAATTCAGAGGATTCACGTCACGCTCGCTTGGCACGTTCCGTGGGGCGTCCCTTGGCGAGTCCCCCTGGCACGTCGCGTGGCGCGTCCCCTGGCACATCCCGTGGCACATCCATTGGCACGTTCCGTAGCGCGTCCCCTTGGCACGTCCCGCGGTGCGACCCCATGGCACGTCCCTTGGCACGTCGCTTGGCGCATCCCTTGGGACGTTCCGCGTCGCGTCCTCCTGGCATGGTCCCCTGTCCATTAGCTCTGGGGCAGCTACTATGTGTTCAGGCAGCTCGAGCTTAAGATCCAGATCAGTTCGGTCAGGACTCGGGATGCAAAGGAGGACTCGATCCACGACGCTATAGGCACAATCGCGGCATGGCACATCGCAATTCAGCACGGTGCAGCACAGCACAGCCCTCGGCACGGTACATCAAGATCGATACACTCAGCATTGCAATTTGGCACGTTCCTTGGCACGTTCCGTGGGGCGTCCCTTGGCGAGTCCCTCCTTTTGGTTTGGTTTATATTTTTTTTGGACAAGAATACGACAACGTTCACCTGGCACATCCGTGGCGCAATCCATTGGCACGTTCCGATAGCGCGCCCCTGTTTTTTTGTGTTTGGCCGTCCCGCGGTGGACCCATGGCACGTCCCCTGGCCACGTCGCTGGCGCATCCCTTGGGGACGGCGTCCCTTGGGACGTTCCGCGTCGCGTCCTCCTGGCATGTCCCCCTGTCCATTCGCTCTGGGGCAGCTACTATGTGTTCAGGCAGCTCGAGCTTAAGATCCAGATCAGTTCGGTCAGGACTCGGATGCAAAGGAGGACTCGATCCACGACGCTATAGAGCACAATAGCGCCATGGCACATCGCAATTCAGCACGGCGCAGCCACACACAGTGTCGGGCACGCTGACCGTTTTAGGGGCAGGGAGCTGTACATCAAGATCGAACACTCAGCATTGCATTTTTGCACGTTCCGGCAGTTCCGTGGGGGTACCTTGGCGAGTCCCCCTGGCACGTCGCGTGGCGCGTCCCCTGGCACCCCGTGGCACATCCATGCGCACGTTCCGTTTAGCACGCGTCCCCTTGGCACGGTACCGCCGGTGCGACCCCATGTCACAAGTCCACTCTTTATTTTTTTTTTTTTGTTTTTCTTTCTTTTATTTTGTTTTGGGTATTGATGGTTTTTTTTTTATTTTGTTTTTTTTCTTTTTGGTTTGTTTGTAACGTCGCCTGGCGCCATCCCTTGGGACGTTTCGCGGCGCTCCCCTGGCATGTTCCCCCCGGTCAATTAGCTCTGGGGCAGCTCATCTGTGCTCAGGCAGCTAGGGCAGCTCGAAGCTTAAGATCCAGATCAGTTCGGTCAGGACTCGGATGCAAAGGAGGACTCGATCCACGAGGCTATAGAGCACAATCGCGCCATGGCACATCGCAATTCAGCACGGCGCAGCACAGCACAGCCCTCGGCACGGTACATCAAGATCGATACACTCAGCATTGCATTTGCCCGTCACCCAATCAGGTGGCTTTGAAAACGCTGCCATGTGTTACAGTTCTATATTCCTTTCCGGGTTCGTGGGTCGATCATGTTTACTCAGGGCGGGTGTTCTTGCTCGCCGCCGAAAGCCGCCGTCCTAACAAAACAAGCGCTCCCGCTCGAGACTTCCTCCCGTTTTACCTTGGACTGGCGCGCTAGTCTTTCTCTCATCGGTGCCGCCCCCAGCAGAAACAACGCTCCCGCTGGAGGCTTCCTCGCTTTTTCCCGGAAAGGGCGTGGGCCCAGGGTTCTCTTTCAGTAGGTTCCCCCTCCGGTTTTGACGGCTGTAGGGCCGGCGAATTTCTTCTGCGATAAATAACGAGGTCGCCTAGGGCCGGCGAATTAAGATTTTGAGGATGTCCCTAGCGAAACGCTGGTTTTGGAAATCCCGATCGATAAATCACAGGGGGCGGGACACATTTTGGTCGAAGAAGAGCATTCCGTACGAGCGGCAACCACGTGTTTTCACGTGTCACGGCCACACGCAGGTAGGTATCTAACATGGTGGTCCCGAGCTGGAACCACGTGTTTTTACGTGTCCAGGCCGAGCAGGGGGGTATCTATCATAGTGGTCCCGAGCTGGAACCATGTGTTTTCATGTATCCAGGCCTCCCAGGGGGGACATCTAACATGGTGGCCCCTCGCTGGAAACACGTGTTTCCACGTGTCCAGGCCACCCAGCTAGGTATCTAACATAGTGGTCCCGAACTGGAGCCACGTGTTTTCAGGTGTCCATGCCGAGCAGGGGGTATCTAACATGGTGGTCCCGAGCTGGAACCACGTGTTTTCACGTGTCCAAGCCCCCAAGAGGCCCCAGGAGGCCTCTTCAGGGCCCCAGGGCGGAACGTGTCAAGTTATTACATATTTGGTGTAGATTTTTCCCCACATCCTGAGTGGGGTTCTTGTTTTCCCAGAACACCCTCTCCTTCCCACCCACCTCCCGCTCCATCTTCCATACAGCACCATATTATTCCTACCACACACACCATACCATACCATAGTTCCTACCACACATACCATACCATACCATACCATACCATACCACACCATACGTACCATACCGTACCATACCATACCATGGCGTACCATAGCATACCATACCATATCACACCAATGCCACACCGTACCATACCATACCATACCTCCAGTACCATACCATACCATACCATATCATACAATACCGTACCATACCATACCTACCATACCACTCCATACCACTCCATACCGAAAACCATACTACTTACATGGTTTCGTGCCCCTCCCACCCCTGCAGGGAGGCCCCGCCTGAGCGAGGAGGGTATCCGAAAACCAAACTATTTACATGGTTTCGTGCCCCTCCCACCCCTCCAGGGAGGCCCCGCCTGAGCGAGGAGGGTATCGGAATACCACACTATTTACATGGTTTCGTGCCCCTCCCACCCCTGCAGGGAGGCCCCGCCTGAGCGAGGAGGGTATCGGAATACCATACTATTTACATGGTTTCGTGCCCCTCCCACCCCTCCGGGGAGGCCCCGCCTGAGCGAGGAGGGTATCGGAATACCATACTATTTACATGGTTTCGTGCCCCTCCCACCCCTCCAGGGAGGCCCCGCCTGAGCGAGGAGGGTATCGGAATACCATACTATTTACATGTTTCGTGCCCCTCCCACCCCTCCAGGGAGGCCCCGCCTGAGCGAGGAGGGTATCGGAATACCATACTATTTACATGGTTTCGTGCCCCTCCCACCCCTCCAGGGAGGCCCCGCCTGAGCGAGGAGGGTATCGGAATACCATACGATTTACATGGTTTCGTGCCCCTCCCACCCCTCCAGGGAGGCCCCGCCTGAGCGAGGAGGGTATCGGAATACCATACGATTTACATGGTTTCGTGCCCCTCCCACCCCTCCAGGGAGGCCCCGCCTGAGCGAGGAGGGTATCGGAATACCATACTATTTACATGGTTTCGTGCCCCTCCAACCCCTCCAGGGAGGCCCCGCCTGAGCGAGGAGGGTATCGGAATACCATACTATTTACATGGTTTCGTGCCCCTCCCACCCCTCCAGGGAGGCCCCGCCTGAGCGAGGCGGGTATCGGAATACCATACTATTTACCTGGTTTCGTGCCCCTCCCACCCCTCCAGGGAGGCCCGCCTGAGCGAGGAGGGTATCGGAATACCATACTATTTACATGGTTTCGTGCCCCTCCCACCACTCCAGGGAGGCCCCGCCTGAGCGAGGAGGGTATCGGAATACCATACTATTTACATGGTTTCGTGCCCCTCCCACCCCTCCAGGGAGGCCCCGCCTGAGCGAGGAGGGTATCGGAATACCATACTATTTACATGGTTTCGTGCCCCTCCCACACCTCCAGGGAGGCCCCGACTGAGCGAGGAGGGTATCGGAATACCATACTATTTACATGGTTTCGTGCCCCTCCCACACCTCAGGACCTCCCCACCCCTCAGGGAGGGCCCGCCAGGCCCGCCTGAGCGAGGGAGGGTATCTTTTGAGGAAAAACCATACTATTTTACATGGTTTCGGGCCCTCCACCCCTGCAGGGAGGCCCAGCCTGAGCGAGGAGGGTATCGGAAAACCATACTAAAACCATACTATTTACATGGTTTCGTGCCCCTCCCACCCCTCCAGAGAGGCCCCGCCTGAGCGAGGAGGGCATCAAGAAAATGGGTCCCACGAAATCGTTAATCTCTTTATGTGGGGAACTCCGTTAATATGTTTTTTTTTTTTTTGTTTCTCTCCCTTTTGTGCCCCCACCCTCTCCACTTTGGGGAGCCCAGACGACCACATGCTAATTAGATATTTCCTTTTGGGTGGCTGCGACACGTGAAAATATGTGTGTTCCTAACGCCCCAGGGCGGGACAAGCGTGAAAACACGTGGGTTCCTAACGCCCCAGGGCGGGACAAGCGTGAAAACAAGTGGGTTTCTAACGCCCGAGAGCGGGACAAGCGTGAAAACACATGGGTTCCTAACGCTCAAGGGCGGGACAAGCGTGAAAACACGTGGGTTCCTAACGCCCGAGATCGGCACGAGCGTGAAAATATATGGTTTCTAACGCCCGAGAGCGGGACAAGCGTGAAAACACGTGGGTTCCTAACGCCCAAGAGCGGGACATGCGTGGAAACACATGGTTCCTAACGCCCCAGCGCGGGACAAGCATGAAAACAAGTGGGTTCCTAACGCCCCAGCGCGGGACAAGCGTGAAACCACGTGGGTTCCTAACGCCCGAGAGCGAGACATGCGTGAAAAGCGTGGGTTGAACGGGACATGCGTGAAAACACGTGGGTTCCTAACGCCCCAGCGCGAGACAAGCGTGAAAACACGTGGATTCCTAACGCCCGAGAACGGGACAAGCGTGAAAACGCGTGGTCTCCTAACGCCTCAGAGCGGGACAAGCGTGAAAACAGGTGGGTTCCTGATGCCTCAGAGGCCGCCCCAGGAGGCCCCAGGAGGCCTCCCCAGGGCCCCAGGACGGAACGTGTCAAGTTATTACACATCTGGTGTCGATTCGTTTACTTTTTCTTGCTTTTGTGCCTTCCCCCACTGTTGGGGGCCCAGACGACCGCATGCTAGCTATTCCCCCATGGGTGGCTGCGACACGTGAACATACGTGGGTTCCTAACGCCCCAGGGCGGGACAAGCGTAAAAACACGTGGGTTCCTAACGCCCCAGGGCGGGACAAGCGTGAAAACAAGTGGGTTCCTAACGCCCGAGTGCGGGACGAGCGTGAAAACACGTGGGTTCCGAACGCCCGAGAGCGGGACGAGCGTGAAAATACGTGGGTTGCTAACGCCCGAGACCGGGACAAGCGTGAAAATGCATGGTCTCCTAACGCCTCAGAGCGGGACAAGCGTGAAAACACATGGTCTCCTAACGCCTCAGAGCGGGACAAGCGTGAAAACAGCACAGCCGTCGGCACGGTACATCAAGATCGATACACTCAACATTGCACCTTGGCACGTTCCTTGGCGCGTTCCGTGGCGAGTCCACCTGGCACGTCGCGCGGCGCGTCCCCTGGCACGTCCCGCGGCACGTCCATTGGCACGTTCCGTAGCGCGTCCCCTTGGCACGTCCCGCGGTGCGTCCCCATGGCACGTCCCCTGGCACGTCGCCTGGCGCGTTCCTTTTGGACGTTCGTCGGCGCGTCCTCCTGGCATGTCTCCTCTGTCGATTAGTTTTGGGGTAGCTACCATCTGCTCAGGCATCTCGAGCTTAAGATCCAGATCAGTTCGGTCAGGACTCGGATGCCAGGGAGGACTCGATCCACAACGCTATGTAGAGCACAATCGCGCCATGGCACATCGCAGTTCAGCACGGCGTAGCACAGCACAGCCGTCGGCACAGTACACCAAGATCGATACATTCAGCATTGCATTTGCCCGTCGCCCAATCGGGTGTCTTTGAAACGTTATTACGCCTTATATTTCTATATTCCTTTCGGGGTGCGTGGGCCGATCATGTTTACTCAAGGCGGTGCTCCTCCTCGCCGCCGAACACCGCCGCCCCGACAAAACCAGCGCTCCCGCCCGAGACTTCCTTCCGGTTTACGCTGGGCTGGCGCCCTGCTCTCTTGTGAATTGGCGCCGCTCCCAGCAAGAACAACGCTCAACGCTCCCGCACGAGGCTTCCTCCCTTTTTCCTGAAGACGGTGCTGTTTCTCGCCGCCGACAACCCCCGTCCCAACAAAACCACGACTCCCGCTCGATGCTTCCTCCCTTCTTACTCAAGGTGGTGTTCCTCCTCGCCGCCGAAAACCACCGCCCCGACAAAACCAGCGCTCCCGCCCGAGACTTCCTTCCGTTTTACGCTGGTCTGGCGCCCTACTCTCTTTTGAATTGGCGCCGCTCCCAGCAAGAACAACGCTCCCGCTCGAGATTTCCTATCTTTCTCCTCGGGACGGTGCTGTTCCTCGCCGCCGACAGCTCCCGTCCCGACACAGCCACGGCTCCCGCTCGATGCTTCCTCCTTTCTTACTCAAGGCGGTGTTTCTCCCCGCCGCCGAAAGCCGCCGTCCCAACAAAACCAGCGTTCCCGCTCGAGACTTCGTTTTGTTTTACGCTGGACTAGCGCCCTACTCTCTTCAGCAGTGGCGCCGCTCCCAGCAACAACAGCAGCCCTGCTCGAGATTTTCTCCCTTTCTATTCAGGGCCAGGTCCTTGTCTCGCCGCCGACGGCCCCCATCCCCACCAAGGCAATCCTGTCGCTCGATACTTCCTTGTGCTTTACCCTTGGCTGGGGCTCCACTGGCGGTGTCGCATCGGCGCAGAGCGCGGGCATGTGTTTCGAGGTGGGATATGTTGAAATTTCTCGGAGGAGGTGTTTGCAAGACCTCATTGCGCGGGAGATCTGGAAATGGGAATAACGACAATACTCCCCCATGATGGGGGTGGTTCTCATGATGGTCGCATGCTTCGTGTGGAAGCATCGCGCATGAGGGTAACATGGTTGTTGTTGTTGTTGTTGTTGTTGTTGTTGTTGTTGTTGTCGTTGCTGTTGTTGTTGTTGTTGTTGTTGTTGTTGTTGAACATTATTCCTTCTAAAGAATTATTATTGTTGGGACCCCTGGTGCGCGACCTCTGCGCCGCGCCTAGGCCGCAGCTACATTTTCATCATTTTTTCGCGAAAGCTTCAGAAAAGTGGATGAGCTCCGGATCCGGTTTTTTGTTGACGCTCGTTTTCCCTTGCAAAAAACAATAGAAAATGAAAATTCTTGTTTTTACTTGATCAAATTGCAAGAATCCCTTGCAAAAAATAAGGTAAAGTGGACATTCGTGCGCGCAAGACGAAATCCTTCCAAAACCTTAGGTTTCGTAACGATTTTAACATAAAAACATCAAAAACCCAATGGTTTTTTTAAGAAAAAATTGTCAAAATGTCCTTCCGCGCGCGCTGTCCGAATCCCACAAAACCAATGGTTTTTCAACATTTATGTTACATGAGCTCGCGCGAGCTACTTTTTCTTGTTCTAACATAATCAAATTTCAAGAATCCCTTGCAAAAAAATAAGGTAAAGTGGACATTCGCGCGCGCAAGACGAAATCCTTCCAAAACCTTAGGTTTCGTAACGATTTTAACATAAAAACATCAAAAACCCAATGGTTTTTTAAGAAAAAATTGTCAAAATGTCCTTCCGCGCGCGCTGTCCGAATCCCACAAAACCAATGGTTTTTCAACATTTATGTTACATGAGCTCGCGCGAGCTACTTTTTCTTGTTCTAACATAATCAAATTTCAATACTCCCTTGCAAAAAAAAGTAAAGTGGACATTCGCGCGCGCAAGACCAACAAAAAACACGACGATCTTAGGAACTTGCCCCAAAAATGTAACCAACTCCGCTCTCTCTGTCTCTCTCTCTGTCTGCTCTCTGTCTCTCTCTCTCTGTCTGTCAGTGTCATGTATTGTATGTCACAATTGCAGGATGCTGGGCACACGCGCGCCCCGAATAAGTGACCAAGTTCTGTGGGTGTGTACCCCACGCCAGTGTAGCAGCCACGGTCGTCCGCACGCCACGAAGTGAAGTGTCCCAACGTCATAGGGCGGGAAGCTGGGTTTGGGTGGTCGCGAAGAGTCGTTTGGATATTTGGTAGAGCTTGAACTGCCCCCCCACGAAGTGGGGGTATTGTCTCGCGTCTCATGAAAACCCTGGCACTGGTGAGAACACTGAGCGTTCGGGTAAAATGATTGTTGTTGTTGTTGTTGTTGTTGTTGTTGTTGTTGTTGTTTGCAGTTGGTGGTGTTGTGTGGTGGCGGTGGTGGTGGTGTTTTTGGTTGTCGTTGTCGTTGGTGTGGTATATTGTTTTTGTGTGGTTGTTGTTGTTGTTGTTATTTGCTGCTGTTGTTGTTGTGGTTGTTGTTGTTGTTGTTGCTGTTGTTGTTTGTTGTCGTCGTCCCACCCGCGACCCACCCCGCGACCCACCCCGCGACCCCCCCCCTGCGACCCACCCCGTGACCCACCCCGCGACCCACCCGCGACCCACCCCGCGACCCACCCGCGACCAACTCGCGACCCACCCGCGACCCACCCGCGATCCACTTGCGACCCACCCGCGACCAACCCCGCGACCCACCCGCGACCCACCCGCAACCCACCTGCGACCCACCCCGTGACCCATCCGCGACCCTCCCCGCGACCCACCCGCGACCCACCCGCGACCCGCCCGGCGACCCACCTGCGACCCACCCGCGACCCACGCGCGACCCACCCGCGACCCATCCGCGACCCACTCGCGACCCAGCCGCGACCCATTTGCGACCCACCTGCGACCCATGTGCGACCCTCCCGCGACTCATTTGCTACGTACTTTCTTGTACGACCTTTTGGGTTGCAGCGTATATGCCATTACGTGGCACCCCGCAGATGCGGATAAGAGTGGGGGGGCGGTGGGGACGTCGGCAGTCTGCGAGACTCTGGAGAAACCCGCCGCAGGCGCCAACATTTCACAAGTTATACAACGAGCCCGCCGCAGGCGCTGATTTGTTCTTAAAACCATTATGGATAGGTCCCGGGTGGTCGCAAATGGGTCGGGTGGGTCGCGGGTGGGTCGCGCGTGGGTCGCGGGTGGGTCGCGGGCTGGGTCGCGGGTGGGTCGCAGGTGGGTCGCGGGTGGATCGCAGGTGGGTCGCGGGTGGATCGCGGGTGGGTCGAGGGTGGGTCGCGGGGTGGGTCGCGGGGTGGGTCGCGGGTGGGTCGCGGGTGGGTCGCGGGTGGGTCGCGAGTGGGTCGCGGGTGGGGTCGCGGGTGGGTCGTGGGGTGGGTCGCGGGGTGGGTCGCGGATGGGGTCGCGGGGTGGGTCGCAGGGTGGGTCGCAGGGGGGTCGCGGGGTGGGTCGCGGGTGGGTCGCGGGTGTGACGACGACAGCAAACAACAACAATATCAGCAACAACAACAGCAACAACAACACCACCACCAACAACAACAACCACACCAACCACAACAACCATAACAACCACAACAATAACAACAATACCAACAGCACCAACAACACCAACAACAACAGTAGCACCACCAACAACACCAGCAGCACCAACAACAACATCAATACCAACATCAACAGCAACAACAGCAACAACGACAACACCACCACCAACAACAGCAGCAACACCAACAACACCACCACCAGCAACAACATCAGCAACACCACCACCAGCAACAACAGCACCAGTAACAATAACAAAAGCAACAAACACAACAACGCAACACACAATGCTTACCACGGATCCCCACTTCGGCCTCGCACCCAGGGACAATGAATGACCGTTCGACCCACTCACTCTGACTTCTGTCATGCATGTGTTGTGCGCAAGACGTATATCAACGTTCTCATCCATGTCTGATCCTCTGCCCACGCATACTGCTTTCTGCAGCCGACAAGGACCAGAACGCTCCTTGTTCTCATCTGTGTCTCCATCCTCCAGCTCTGGAAGAGTGTCTCAGGGGATCCAAAAATGACATAAACATAAAAACTCGGAGATCCGCGCGGATTTCTCGGATCCGCGCTGGACCCCCCTGGCGGCGCCTCCAGCGCCGCCCCTGGCGCGCTCCGCGCGCCAGGGAGGGGGGATCCAGCGCGGATCCGAGAAATCCGCGCGGACCTCCGAGTTTTCATGTTTCTGTCATTGTTCCTTCCCTTATTTCTGCGGCCAAGCCCGCAGCACCAAGGCGCCGACACACTCCAGACCCACCGCGCCCATTGCAACGATAATGATGACGATCCCCGGCGTGGTGGCTCTCGCGCTCGGCACCCTCTACGGGCTAGGCCTCACAGCGGGCCCCGGCCTGTCCAAGCTGCTTCCCGCCCACCCGCTACACAAGCTGATGAAGGACGGCTTCCACCTGTTAATTGGCCCCTTCTACGGCGTGCCCGGAGATCTGTTCCGGATCGTGCTCGGGATTGCGGACTCGTGCGCGGGCGTGGGGTTGTTGGTGGCGCTCTGGGGCGAGTTCTTGGGGCTCTTGGGTCCAGGGGGGCCCGGCACACTGCTTGAACTGGCACAGTCGCTCATCATCTGCGCGTGCATCGGCTCGGGCTGGATCAATGCCAACGCCGTTGCCTTCGACGCCGCGGTCGGCGGGGACTGGAAGCCCTCCCTCGTCCTGGCCCTCGTGGCCGCCGTGCTGCTCGCCTGCCGCCTGATGGTGACCGACAGGGTGCTGCCCCTCCTGGTCGGGGGCTTCGTGGGGGCGTGCCTCCTGATGCTGGCCGTGAGTCTCACCTGCCGCGGCCTGTACGGCACGCCCCTGAAGGAGGCCAGGGAGAAGCACGCCGAGTTCCAGAAGATCATGGAGGCGGAGATGGCCGGGCCGGGGGCCTCCACGGAGCCGCTCGCCAAGCCGGAGGCGTGAGCGGCGCCCACCGGCGGGGCCCGCATTTTGGCCGTCCGGTGGGGGCCGCCATCCTGACCCCCTCTTCGTTCCCCTTGAGTCCTCCTCTTTGCAAGCAGCAAGCAGACTTCGCTTCATCCAAGGCTGGATCCCGAACTCGCTCTGGTTCTGCCCGTCACGCACGGCGAAGCCCGCTGCGGGGCACAGAATCGTCTCACAACCCATCACGCCGTGATGCTGTCGCAGAGCGCTATGTCGGGGCCCCAGGGGTTGGCGGTGAAAGGAGAGGGGAAAGGAGGGGTTATGCTGGGGATGCCTACGTAATTGGTATGAATTTGTACAATTGCACTTCCTCCGTGAGTCCATCTGCGACATTTATTAAGAGAGGAAGCAGTGTGCTGCAAGGTCGGCGCTGCATCCACCAGCCTCCGCATCCTTCTACTGTTCACCTATTCGCGTCTTCCTCCTCTCGCCCCAGCCTTCTGCAAAGCGTGTTTCTTTATTGCTTGGGCCATAACGCGCGTCATGGCCCCCCCGCCCCCCCTCCCCCCGTATAACGTAACGCTCCGGCCCCCAGTGCGCCCCCGCCCTTGCCGCCGTGCGCATAGGGATCCGCATAAGAACCCGAATAGGGATCCGCACAGGCATCTGCACAGACATCTGCATAGGGATCCGAATGTGGATCGCATAGAGTTATCCATCGGAATCCGCATAGGCATCCTCATAGGGAGGCGCACAGGGATCCCCAGAGGGGTCCTCATAAGGATCCACATAGAGATCCGCATAGGGAAGGTGGTCGCGGGCAAGTTGCGGTGCTCTCATGCATTTGGTGCTCGCATTAGAGAGAGAGCAACAGGAGGAGAAGGACGACGACGACAACGACGACGACGACGATGGAGGAGGAAGGTAGAAAGCATACCATTTACACGCCACGCGGAGGCGAAGACACTTTCGCAGGCACGTGCTCGCCACAACTCCTTGTCGCTCTTTATTGTCGGTCGTCGTCGTCGTCGTCGCTCGACGTCGCTCGTCGTTTTCGTCGTCTTCGTCGGGCTTCGTCGTCGTCGTCGTCGCTCGTCGTCGTCGTCGCGCTTCGTCGTCGTCTTCGTCGTCGTCGTCGTCGTCGTCGGTCGCCATCACTCGCGGTCGCTCGTCGTTGTCAAAGGCCTTCGAATGCTTTCGAGGGCCTCTGGAGGCCTTCGGATGACTTCTGGAAGCTCAATGGAGGCTTCCAGAGGCCTTAGGAGACATCTGGAGGCATCGTTCGTCGTCGTCGCCTTCGTCGTCGTCGTCGTTGTCGTCGTCGTTGCTCGTCGTCGTCGTCGTCGCCGTCGTGGTCGCTCGTCGTCGTCGTCGTCGCCGTCGTCGTCATCGTCGTCGCTGTCGTCGTCGTCGTCGCTTGTCGTCGTCGTCGTTTTCGTCGTCGTCGTTGTGGTCGCTCGTCGTCGTCGTCGTTTTCGTCGTCGTCGTCGTGGTCGCTCGTCGTCGTCGTCGTCGTCGTCGTCGTCGTGGTCGCCTGTCGTCGTCGTCGTCGTCGTCGTCGTCGTCGCGCTTCGTCGTCGCTTGTCGTCGTCGTCGTCGCTTGTCGTCGTCGTCGTCGTCGCTCGTCGTCGTCGTCGTCTTCGTCGTCGTCGTCGTCGTCGTGGTCGCCTGTCGTCGTCGTCGTGCGCGCGGACGCTGTGGTGGCGCCAGAACCTCACGGCTGGGGGGGGCGTTACGTCATATTCCCCCCGCCCATCCCCATAGCGCCCGTTGTCGCCGAAGATAAAGAAAAACGCGCCATCCCCGACCTGACTCCGCCATATCCGATATATGGGCACACGCAGCCGCCAGGTGCTGGCGGCGTCCCTCTCTGCGCCAGGCCACGCATTGAATCAATCATGACATGGGATGGGTTTCCTTTTCCCTCCCTTCTCGCTGGCGTCTGGTGGTGGAGCCAGGGCGCGCGGTCACTGCACCAGCAAGGTGCTCTGAGCATCCCTATACGGTAGGGGCGTAGTGTCGGAATGGGCCTAGGAGGCGTCGGACCCTGGAGGACTCCTGATCTGATGAGAGCGGCGGTGATATTCATTGTCAAACCTCAGTTGGGGTTCCATCAGCTGTCAGCCCCTAGATTCCTTGCCCAAGGGTTTCTTGTTCAAATTCCTCATTGTATTCAGAGGTGATACGTCTTGCCCTTCTTGGCGCCCCTGGGGGCCAGGCTCATTCTGCGCCTACCAGCTGCAACGTGTTCCCTTTTATCCTCGCTTCCATCCTCGTCCCATCCCGATCCTCCCAGCCGTTCTCTACGTCATCGTCGCTCCTCCGTTAGCAGCTGCCACTGCAGCGGGCATTTGGAACTTCGAGCTGGCGGTGAAAGCGGTGGTCCATGGCCCGTGGCTGGCGGTCCATGGCTCTGCACTTCGTGGCCCAAGGCCTGCTGGTCCTGGCGGCTGCGGAGGGTGGTGGAG
>CAUYUJ010015004.1:314662-317162 GCA_963575745.1 Prorocentrum cordatum | reverse complement strand
CTAGAGCCGTATAGCTCTATCGCCTTATAGCCCTCCTGTAGCCCTATAGCCTTATAGCTCTAATAGCCCGATAACCCGGTAACCCTATAGCCATGTTGCCCTACAGCCCTGTAGCCCTGTAGACCTATAGCCTTATAGCCTCATGGCCCGATAGGTCCACAGTTCTATCGCCCTGTAGCTCTGTAGACCTATAGCCCTATTGCGCCAGAGCCTCATAGCGCTATAGGAAAATATAATTGGGGTTTGTCTGTGGTATCATATGGTTAGGTGAGGTATGGTGCCGATTTCGGCGGCACAGCCGGTTGCCCGGGTGCCCGGGTGCCTGCCCGGGTGCCCGGGGGCCGGTAGCCCTATAGCCCTATAACCCCATAGCATTATAGTTCTATATCCCTATAGCCCTGTAGCCCTATTACCCTATAGCCCTATGACCCTATAGCCCTAATCGCCCGATAGCCCTATAGCCATATAGCACTATTGCCCTATAGCCATAATAGCCCTATAGCCCTATAGCCCTATAGCCGTAAAGCCGTATAGTCCTGTAGCCCTATAGTTCCATATCCCTATAGTTCTACAACCCTACAGCCCTATAGCCCTGTAGCTCTATAGCCCTAATAGTCCGCCCTATATCCATATAGCCCTAATAGCCTTATATCACTGTAGCCCTATAGCCCGCCAGCTCTATAACCCGATAGCCCTACGGTTCTATAGCCCTATAGCTCTATAGCCCGCCAGCCTTATAGCCTTATAGCCCTATAGCACCATAGCCTCATAGCCCTATAGCCCTATAGCCCCGTAGCCCCATAGCCTCATAGCCCTAATATTAATCCGATTGGGTTTTTCTTTGGTGTCAAAGTCGGAGGTGAGGGGGTGAGATCGAAGTGGAACGGAGAGCCCCCCCACCGGGAAATCGATTTCGGTTTCGTGTTCGTGCGTGCCGTGCGGGCGAGGCGAAGCTGCGTGGGCGGGCGAGAGAAAGTCTCCTGTGGCTGAGGCGCGGCCGGACCAAATGTCTCCCTTCCGGGCGGCCGGGGGCCCGCGGTGTCCCGCCGGTGTCCCGCTGGTGTCCCGTGTGGCTGAGGCGCGGCCGGACCAAATGACTCCCTTCCGGGCGGCCGGGGGCCCGCGGTGTCCCGCCCGTGTCCCGTCGGTGCCCCGTCGGTGTCCCGATGATGATGATGTTGATGATTGTGACGGGGCTGATGGTGATGATGATGATGATGGTGTTGTTGGTGTCCCGATGATGCTGTTGATGGTGATGCGGATCGATTGTGTGATCGATAGTGAGGTCGAAAGTGAGATCGATATATAGAGATCGATAGTGTTATCGGTTGTGAGATCGAGCGTGAAACCGAATGCCAGATCGATTGTGAGATCGGTTGTGATATCGATAATGAGATCGATCGTGGTATCGGTAGTGAGATCGATTGTGAGACAGAATGGGATATCGTTTGTGATATCGATGGTGATTTCGATAGTGAAACAAATAGTGAGACCGAATGTGGTATCGATTGTGGGATCTATTGTGAGATCGATTGTGAGATCGATAGTCAGATCGATTGTGAGATCGATCGATTGAGATCGATAATGAGATCGATAGTGAGTGCGATAGTGAGATCAATGATGACACCGAATGTGAGATTGATTGTGAGATCGGTTGTGATATCGATAGTGAGATCGATAGTGGGACCGAATGTGAGATCGATAATGATATCGAAAGTGGGTTCGATAGTGAGATCGATAGTGATACCGCATGTGAGATCGATTGTGAGATCGATTGTGATACCGATAGTGAGATCGATCGTGAAACCGAATGTGAGATCGATACTGAGATCGATAATGAGTTTGATAGTGAGATCGATAGTCGTATCGTATGTGAGATCGATTGTGAGATCGATTGTGGTATCGATTGTGAGATCAATAGCGAGACCGAATGTGAGATCGATTGTGAGATCGGTAGTGAGTTCGATAGTGAGATCGATCGAGTGCGACGTTGGTCCCTCCCCCCCCTCACCTCCTTATCACCCGAAGGGTGGTCGTATAGGTAGTATTATTGAATCGCTTCGCTCATTCCGCCGGCCCGTGGGGGCCTCTTGGGGGCCTCTTACGGCCTCCAACAGGCCTTTTGGGGGCCTCTTAGAGCCTCTTGGGGGCCCCTTGGGGGCGTTTTGGGGGCGTCCTGAGGGCTCTTGGGGGCCTCTTGGGGCCTCTTAGGGGCCTCTTGGGGCTTCCTGGAGGCCTCTCAGGATTGAGGGCTCGAAATGTTGTTTCGTGCTCCCCCTCTGGGGCCGCTCTTGGGGCGCTCTAGGGGCCCTCTTGGGCCGTCTTGGAGGCCTCTTGGGCTGTCTTGTGACCCTCTTGGGCCGTTTTGGGGCCGTCTTGGGGGCCTCTTGGGCCCTCTTGGGGCGATCTTGGGGGCCTCTTGGGCCGTCAGGGGGCGTCGGGAAGCCGAAAAGGTGGAAACACTAAAATCTCTCCAACACCAGAGGAAAAGCAATGATTT
>CAUYUJ010015004.1:232162-309662 GCA_963575745.1 Prorocentrum cordatum | reverse complement strand
CCGCCTCGCGTCGGCCAGTCTCGAGCATGCCGCCGCAGATTTCGGCGATAGCTTGAGCTAGTTTCGATCTAATGCTTTGCAGGTATCTACGCTGCAATCCCGCAAATGGGTCCGTGCCGCAGCGCTCCTCCCTCGCATTTGCTGTGGTGGATCGTCGACCCACATCCGATGATTGACCAGCGGGTGAGCAACGACCACTTGCTTGAGCACAAAATTCGTCGTCGTCCTTCAATAGCTGGTGCGAGACCTCTGACCCTGCGCGATACTCCTTGTCGGCTGAAAGCGGGCCGATGAGGCTCCAAGCTGACTCAAAATTCGTGCAGAGACACATCGCAGTAGTTCCAGATGCAGAGCCCGAGGTTGAAAGTTCATCTTTAGAGCTCCTTTCACCAGATATGGCCATTCCATTGAATCATAGAAAGACTGGATGTCGCATGCTCTGTGACCAACCTCAACCTTCAATTGACAACAAACCTCTTCTTGCACTGCCTGAATATGCTCTTCTCTTAGACTGGAGTTACCGCGAACAGCAGCGTTCCAGTCTTCCTCTGTCTCGTCCGACCAGTCCCGCACGAGAGACTCTCTGATCAGCGACCAGAGCCTCCCCGCAAGAGGGGCCAGTCCGGCGATGCGATCACCTGTGGTTTTCTCGGGGCATCGTCCCCAAGATGAGTAGCAGCTGCGCTGGCCAGCGCAAGCGCTGCTCAGGAGCCTCGAAGACCAACGCCAGCTCCGCCGGCGCGCAGTCTGGCAGCATCCCCAAGTCCAAGGGGGTCACGAAGTCCACGCCCTGACCTGTGCCAGGGCGCATGTGCCTGAGCGCCCGTCGGATCTCGCCAACCGTGATACTAGGCAGCGGGTCGTCCTCGGCTGCCCTCGGCACCTCAGCGAAAGCCTGGTGCACTTCGTCCTCTGCCAAGGCTGTGGGGGACCTGGGCTGGTGCCACTGCTGTGCTTTCGCGTCTATAATATCATGGGGGTGAACAAGTGCAACTCCATCCCGTTCCAAATTCAACTCTGGTTGTGGAAGCGGATTCAATATTCTATGTAGACGGCCAAGGGAAGCGCGATCCCCGACGATTTCTCTGAACTCAGCAAGGGAATCTTGTACTGCCCGACGCTGGCTCCTGGCACTGACTTCCTTGCCGCCAGCTCAGAATAATTTGTGTCAACCTACGTGGCGTCCTCGATCGAAGTGGGAAAGCCCGGCCATTCGATCCATGCACGGTCTTTCTCGACCAGCAGCGCGCGGTGTACTTGCTCAGGTCTGGCGTCGAAATGCCGACGACAAGCTTAAGTCTAAAGTGAGCTGGGGGCACAGGGGGCGGAAGCGAACGCGTGCCCGCGGCCGCGTGGCTCAAGCGGCCGGCCGCCCAGATCCGACTACACCTCAGCGCGAGGTGTATTATTTGCCATCGATGCCAAAATGCTGCTTGGCATGGCTCGCCCCCTACTACTGGGACTCTCGTTACTACGGTACAACAGAGCAGGAGCTGGGCTTCGCCTAAGGCGAAGCTGTTGGTTGGGTCTCCCAACCCCCTTCAAACTTGGTAGCGGAGCTGGCCTATGGTGGTTAGCTCTTGTTCTACTCCCCACCCCACCATCCACGGCGCTATCTGGTGGACTACAGACATGGTGGAACATCAGAGTGCATTGGGTTTGCGCGGAGGACTGTATATAATGTCGCAGTATAGCAAGGACACTTGCAGTGACACCTCTGCTTACGCGGAGGCTTCTTACTTTCGTCCTACCTCCCTGCGCTACTACACTCCTGAAGTCCACCCACCTACTCCAATTGGACACTTCTTTGAATACATAATGCATGGAAACATGTGGTACGATGCGGTGCCGCCCCCGCCCCCGCGCAGACTTACGACCGCACATCGGAAGCCCCGACCGACTACGTCCGACTACGACCTGCGAGGCCATTGGATTGGTGTTACTACCTTTGGGCTCGCGTGGGTCGCTATCGGGTGTGCGGTAGGACATATGCGTGGCGGAGACGACGCAAGAACGACCGGCCCTCATTGGGGCCCAGCCAGTCAGGTACCTTTTCGCGAATTCGCCCGCGAGGTACATGCCTGGATCAACGTGGCCACAGGCAACGTGACGCCCTCCCAACAAGCTGCAGCCCTGCAGCGAGGTTTTGGAGGCCTCGCACGGACCATAGCGGTGAGATCCCCCCCAGCAGTTATCCATTTTGGCGTTAACATAGGTGGCCGACATGCCGACGGCGCCACCTACATCATGTTCCTCTTAAGCGCGAAGTTCGAGAATTTAGACGTCGAGCGCCAACTCCACTCTGGTGCAGCCCTCATTGACTTCCGAGTCCATGCGGGAGACGAACTGACCAGACTTTGGCACGCTTCGAGATAGCCCGCTCTGAGACTGAAACGGCAGGCTTTAACATCCCCAACTTTCGAATCTTAGCAGTTATTTTATTCGGAGCTCTTGGGGTGGGGGCGTCGCGTGCACAGCAACTCCTGCAGCCGCTGGGACCTCCGCCTGCCGAGAGACCGCCAACAGTTTGACGCCCTACTTGAACGCATGAGGTCATATGCGCACATTGCTGAGAGAACCCCTGGCAATATTGGCGGTATTTTCAGTCGCGGTCACCGAACCGAGACCATCCACGCTGAGGCAAACGCAGGGCAACTTCAAATAACGTCTGGAATGACGATCCATGAGACCATTGCATTACTAGCCCACGACGGTGGACCGGCCTCGGGGTCGCAAGACTCCCGGGCCAGGTTTCGGGGGCCGCCCGACGCGGTATCCCCCGCGCAAGCCGCGACCCTCGTGGGCTCAGCGGGGCAACCTGCCGAGTCCGACTTCGACTCCAGTGCTGACGCCGATGCGTCTTCGGGCGACGAGGCCACGGCCCTTGACTACTCCGATATGCTTACATACCTCACGGAAGAGCGACAGGCGCAATGGTTTTTCTTAGGATACCAGAAACATGAGCGCAGGCGGAGGAGACGTATGAGGAGGCCAGTTCGTAAGGTACGGCGTATCGTCCGACGAGCACTCAAGGGAAAAGGCAAGGGTCGAGGTAAGGGTAAAGGTAAGCGTCGGCGATTGCATGGCAGAGGCAAATTAGCATTCCTAGCATCCCTTACCGGCGCATCAGGAAAAGGTAAGGGGCGTCGGGGAGACACGGAGGATGCCAATGGCAAAACTATGGATTTCGACATATGCCATAGCGCACCGCACTTTCGCCGCGAATGCATTCAGGGCGATGGGGGAGGCAAGGGTCCGTCGATACGTCTGGCTCAGACTGGCTCGGATATGCAGTATGTTGAGTGGGGGTCACTTTTAGCCGACCCTGCCGATAGCTCAGTTGCAGTTGTTAACTTCATGGCTGCCAGATATTTGAGCGCGAGTATGTCCCTCGAGAAGTGCGCCGACAAGCTGTTCGAGGAGGTATTTACTGGCCACAATGGCATTGATCTTGCAGACTGGCTGGGCATGCCCATCTCGGGGCAACCTGCAGATCTTGAGTTTGTGGAGAACTTCCACGTGCCCGCCGAAGGAGATGGCGAGATGGCGGGGGCACCCGCGGATTCAGAAGCTACTGTTCCTGCGGAAATACAGTTGATGCTTTACCCTCGGGTTATCGGAAATCCGACAAACATGGAATTGAGTGATGATGATCCCTGGTGGGGAAGCCCACGAGACGTTTGCGATCTGTCTGAGCGCATTCAATATGAGCTTGGCCACATTGAAGGGATTCAGTGCGCATTGGTAGCTTCGGGCCGCTCCATGAGCCGCCAGGGGCGATCGGCAAGCCGCCAGTTCTGGAGACGCAAGTATCGCGCCGACGACGATGACGAATAATTTGAAGATAACGATCGTCTGGTACGTCGCGGTCGGGCCCCCAGTCGCTCACCCAACCGTGTGCGCGCGCGCTCCAGTGGCGCTCGCTCTAGCGGCCTTCAGCGACCCCGTCCTCCTGATGCGAGGGAGCCGAGGACCCTTCCATGGCGGGCCAATAGACCTGGCGCCCCCCCCGAGGAAGGGGCGTCTGCGGGGGCGCCCGCTTCAGCAGGATCAACCTCAAGAAGAATATCCAGAGGGCGGAATCCAGCGCCTTGTTGGCTACTCGGAGGCTGGATTAGTTCGTCAGTGCATGCGCCCAGGCAAGACACAATATTGGTTGAACAAGGGTTGGGCTGAGCACCAGATTCGCCGCGGGTGTTCTCTTCGCAATGTTGAACGAAATTAAAGAGGCAAGATCAGTCACTCACCAAGGCCATGCCCTGTCAACACAAGAAAAACCCATCGAGCGCGACCTCAAGAGGGCGATGGTCGAGGAGCGGGAACTTTAAGGATGCGTTGTGAGCACATGCCCCGAATATGCCGACCACAGGCTTGGCTGCCCCATGAGACGCCCCTCGAGAAGCCCGAACTTTTAAAAGAGGGCACCGTGGGTTTGGTCTCATGGTGATGGTCGGGCTTACTGCGCCGATCCGAATGCAACGCCACGGGGTGGGGGGTGGGGGGGGGCAGTTGACGGAGAGCGACTACGAGCCAGTGACAGCCGACGAAGTATCCCAATCTATTTGGATATGGAAACACCTTTCATCTCTTCGCCATTTGAAGCAGTTTAATCTCGACTGGTGCGCGGGGAAACCTGCTTCGCCCAAATCAGCAGAAGATGTTCAACGAGAAGCTGGTGAGGCTGAAGTTGAAGCGATGGCCGAAGAGGTAGACCCCGCGGAAGCAGCTCCTGCAGGGTGCGACTCGGGCCTCTCCGACGCCCTCACCACTGGCACGGACGTCGCGGACGTCGCGTGCGATGCGGGCACCCCTATCGATCCTAGGTACGCTGTTACAGAAGAAATGAATCGTTCTCCATAAAGACTGCTTGTCCACCGTGCTGGATCTGTAGGCTTGGTAAGGACCAGAGTAAAACGGAGGCTTAGCTCTACCAAATATCACTTGTCAGGAAAGAACAAGGCCACTATCGGTAATTTGGCACTCAGAAAGCCGGACGGTATAGACCTGAACCCTGGCAGAGGGCCCGTGCGTCATGGGCCATGGATACCTGCAGGGGCAACGGCTAAGGCAGCTCCCAAGCCGAAGACAGATCTGCCTTTTGATATTTCTCCATTTTCGGATTCGTCGAGCCCGTCTAAGTCGCTCGGGCCTGATCAGCTCAGACCACCGCCCAAACAGAAGACGAGGAAGAGCCCAGATGATCCTAGCCCTGGAGATAGCAAGCAACAACGACCTGCGGGGCAGCCTGCTGATCGACGTCGATCCAGGGGACCAGCAATGGCCGCCGCAGCAGCTGCATTTCAAGGCGCCAGCACTCCCTTTCCGAAGGACCCTGTACCGCGTCGCTCTATGCCTGTCGGGACGCGCAGAAATGGCTGAACGCCGACGCTGGAGGGATCATCAAGGGATGCTTCTTCAACGCGGCGTGGTACCGATAAGAAACTATTAGAAACTACATCAATGGCATCGGGGGCAGCTCCCGCAGATAAGACAGCCGAGTACTACAGCACCAACGAGAAGAAACGCCAGGACTTTGACATCAGTGCCCCGCCAAGGACTCCTCGGGCGCCCAGGGGAACAGGCGCTGCCTCGTCATCGGCGGGCGCCCGTGCACCCGCAGCATCAGCAGCGGCTCAGAGTTCTTCGGGGCAACCTGCTCAGAGTTCTGCGGGGCAACCTGCTCTTGCTTTGGAAGTGCCCGTTGAGTGCCGGCATAATTGGGGCCGTTTGCGCGCTTCCAATCGTATGAAGACCAGCCCAGCATACCATCCTCAATGTGATGACGGGTCGGATCGATGCATTGTGGTGCAATGCGACATTCAGGATGCCGCCGTGCTTGCCGACAGGGGCGCTCCTACGCGCCAGATGGTACGTAATATTTGGCGTAAGCGCCCGGCGCTCACGTGCCATTCGGAGGAGGGCGGCTTGATTGGGATCCTTAACGCAGAGAACATGAATGGCCCAAGGTTGAGCCATGAGGGGCAGCGCCGCTGTTCAGAGTGGCCTGCGATTGCTCTTCGCCACAAACTTTTTCATAACAACCATCTCTCTGATAGGTTTCTGCGAGCAGCACCGTCTTTCGATGAATTCGATGGATGGGTTGAGCTTTCAGAGCTGCTCAACCATTGGCCACCTGAAGGGTATGATCGTCCTCGTCACAAACGCCTGGAGACTGTGCGCCGGTATCTCAGGAACCGCCATTGGGCATGCCAAGCATTGACTGTGTTGGACTTGATTGGCACGGTTGACAACGCCGGGATGCAGAGAGACAGGCCGCAGGTCAAGAGGTGCCAGTGCGTTCCTGAGGAGCACGAGACATATTTCATCCGCCCAAGTAGTGGACGCAGCAGTCCTGGTGTAAAATGCCCTGAATCATTTTGTATGAGGATAACAGATTTGATAATTCCAGGCGCACCTTGCTATTTTATTACTGGTACCCAGTGGGAAAACATCCCGAGTATACATAGCATAGGGCTGTCATGCCGTGCCGACGACACCATCGAGAGAAAAGGCAGACAGTTTGTTCATGCTTGCCCATATGTACCTGGCGACAGCAGGATCCAGTCCGGCCTGCGCGTCGACTCCGAGGTATTGGTTATGGTTAGTTTGAAGTACTTGCTTCGGGATAATATGGCTATTTGGCGCTCAGCAAACGATATTATAATGTCGGCAGGCCGGAACGGCAGAACTCCTTCGACTCACATCGTCCAGCTTGTAGGTATTCTGCCCAGCGACCAGTGCAGGTGCAACCGCGTGGGACACGTATGGATGAATCCCTTGTACTTGTGGGGCAACGATCAGAAGCGTCCGAGCGGTGATCTTTCTATTGAAGAATGTACGAATTTCGAAATGATGCATCATCGTTGAAAGTTTGGTTTATTCCAAATACACCTTGCAATTTGAAGTGTCCCGAAGCGACGCCCATTCAGGAGGTTGAGTTCTCTGCAGTATTTATGATGCAAGATGTGTATCACGCGGGGGCATCTGCAGGGGGATCTGACGGATCATGGATGCAGGCACAACATGCGGACGTGACAGGTATGACTTCGAGTGGAATTACTCCCACCGACATGCTGTGCGCCAACGATCCGTGGCGTGCTCAGATGCAGCAGCTGCCAGTGCCTTCAGGGCAACGTGCGTCGTTCGCACTTATGAGCAGAGCCACAACTCCATTTGGGACTCCACATAGTGCTGGGACCACCAATCGCCTACAGGCAAGGCTCCAAGGTATTCGGGTGGGCCCGCAGCTCTACCAGGCTTTACAGGCGACATCGCCATTCGCATCGCCGCGTCCACATGCGGGGCAACCTGTTTTTCCTGATCACCACGCTGCACAGAGGGCCGAGAGCCTAGTTGGTCAGCAAGAGTGGATGTACCGGCAGATGCGCGAAGCCGCACAGAGCATGCGTAGGGATGGCATCGACCTTCCTAACGCTAGCTGGACGCCGCCATGGGAGTATGTCCCGGACCCAAATCCATCACCAGACAACCCCAATCGGTACGGATGCGTGCCAGCATTTTTCAGCCATCAGACATGCGATCCGACAGCTGCAGAGCGCCCTACAGCACCACCGATGGACTGCCCGTTGTATCTTGACTACCATGCTCAGGTAACTGGTAATCCTCGTGTAGGAATGCAGCCGGAGAGCCCGTATGTACGAGCGACGGCCGACGACTTCTACCAGTCTCAGTTGACGCGCGGCTCTGGTTGCGCGTCAGGTGTGCCGGGCCAGGTTCTTGATTATGGATACTACGCCGTTACAAAAGTTCGTCACGTTTCATGAGAGCTTGAAGGTGGCATGGGTTTCGTGTCTTCCTTCCGCGTGAGCAAGCGGGCAGAGGCTGACCACTGCCCTGGCCGCGCCGAGCTGGCCCCCCCTTCCCCCTTAGAATCCCAGCGGACTGAGTCAAGAGCGGTCGGATCAGAGATCCGGGATTTCTCAAAGTGGGATTTCATCCCTTACTATAATAGTATAGATTTAAAACGGGACATTTTGAAATCCCGACGTAAATTCACGTGGTTCTAGAAATCCCACCGGGGCGGGGTTTGTCTTTGCTTATGCAAGATGATCGACTTTTTTTCTTATGTCGAAACTTTTGTAACGCCGATGTATTTGGCTACCCCTATGGACTTAGATGTGACGCAGCAGGCCCCCGGCCTGGTAGTGCCATCATCCATGGGGGAGCTGCGCCCAGAGACTCTGGCCATTCATGAGACGCAGCAGGCCAACCTTTCGATGCAAGCGGCCCGCCAGCGTCGCAACCATGAGCGTCAGGCAAACAGGATGCTGGGCCGTGCGGGGAAACCTGCTACTCCAACCACAGCAGGGGCACCTGCACTTAACCCGGCAGCACTTGCAGTCATGCAGCTACCGTCGGTCTCACCGACTCGGTATGAGATAGGTGAAACTACTTTGGAGCGTCAGACGCGTATCAGGCCATCGGCAACACCGCCAGTCATCAGCGACGGTGACTTTAACAAGTGCGCCATATGCCTTGATCACTTCATGCGTCGCGACAAGGACTGAAGGCTTCAGTGTGGCCACATGCCCCATGCGCAGTGCTAGGACCGAGTTGCGCATGCTCATGTTGACAGACAGCTGGCAGGCACTTTGGAAGGTACTGCAAATGAGGCACCCTGCGCTATTTGCAGGGGCGTTGGTCGAATCACAGCTGAGTTTCCTTATGCTCCTGCTGGAGATCAGGACGCATTAAATCGTCATGGAGAGATCCTCCGAGGGGGCAATGAACTTAGAGACCTTCGTGAAGAGCTCAACCGCGTCACGGCGATGATGATGAATAACGCGGCCGCCTCTGCAGCAACACCAGCGGGGCAACCTGCTTCATCAGCCAACGCGGGGCAGGCGACGGAAGCCGCCGTGCCTGCTGTTGATGCGCCCATGCCGTTAATAGCGGAAGCAGCCAATAATGCAGGGGCACCTGCTGCAACTTCACCTGCCGCGCTGCCGGCCAACGACGTGTGGCTGAGGCGTATGGGGGGGGCCACCGACAGGAGCGCTCAGTGGCCGCAGTCTCCACGTACCTACATGCCATGCGGGCGAGACACCCGCCCGCGCAGTCAGCGCAGGACGGAGAGCCCGGCGAGCGTGCGCAGTGGCATCAGTGCGATATCCGAGCGCGACATGCTACACACTGTGTTAATGGTAAACATAGATGGCCAGGTGGGCGTGCGTGCTGGCGAGGATGCGTTCATGAATCTGCCGACCACATCTGCATCGCGCCCGTGCACGTATGACGAGTATCCTACGGCTTGGGTTTTTGAGAAGAACCCCATGACGGAAGAGGGGGCCCGCGGAAACATGAACGTCTTCACGTCTCTGTCAAGAAATGATTGGGTGTTGGAGCAGAGGTGCCGCAAAGGTATGCACGGTACGACGCTGTCTGAAATGCCAGGAATATTCGGAGAACGCCATGAACTGGCTCAGGCAGCAAACAGTGGGACCATGGTGGATGGAATGCCGACACTCCTTTTGGACATCGGCAGCAACATCATCATCATCGGTCTAAACACGGCACAGACATTCGAACGGGTATCCCGTTCCCATGGGCACGCTTTCAAGAACCAGAACCTGACGAAGAGGCTCTGCGTGTCTGGAGGAGGACATGGTGCTGCGGTATGTGACAAGTCCTTGCACTGCAAAATTGCGTGTAAGGAAAGGGGGGGCCCAGCGGGGGCACCTGCGGTGCCGAGACTTGATGCCTGCTCAGCAAACGTGGCTGAGGGTTCAAGGGAAAATCTTCTTGCTATTCTGGGTCTGAGGAGTATGTCTAACATGGGGACTATCCTGACCCTGGAGCAGGGGCGCGAGAAGATGATCATCCCTGGCTCTGAGATGTACAAGCTTCTAATTGGAAAGGGTGCCAGAGTACTTGATTTGATGAAATCGCCGTCTGGGCATCTGGCACTCAAGGTCGACGCGTGAGGGGCCGCGACTGAGGACAAAAGGTCGATGTCGTTTACTAGTGCGGCCGACCCTCAATGCGGGGATGACCCGCTACTCGTTAAAGAGGCATCTGACACAGAGCCAGCCGCGGGGACACCTGCTATGAGCGATGCCCATACATATATGATGTCACAGGATACCAGGGGCATCAGCTTCTCCATCAACGAGGAGACGTTCGCTTATACGATCCAGTCTTTGGTGAATAACTCCTTGAAGACCTGGCGTCGCAGGAATGCGTCTTTCGGGACTAACCCCACCTCGGCCGATCGGGACATCGCCTTGCGCAACATGGAGGCGAAGGCATATCAGGCCATCTACGAAGAGGTTAATAAGTGGACGCCGCCCGACGCACTGGCAGGGACACTTGCGGAAGTGGATGATACCGCTGAGAAGTTTGATACTTTTACTTCGAGCAGCGGCTCTGCAGCGCAGCATGGCACGGGCATTTGTACGCCCCCATCGCCGAATGAGTGACGGGGGCAATCGCGTGCCGCGGCCACCCGCGCTTGCTCCGACAGGCCGAACACTCAGGCACTCTCGTCAAGTGCGGGGAGACCTGCGTTCTTTTCTCTGGCGCCGGCTGAGCGCGCCAGGGACAGCGGCGAGCCCGCCTGTGCGGCTGCCGCGGATATCAGTGGACCCGGCTGTGTGGCCGCTGCAGAAAAAGTGTGCTCATCGCATCATTATCATTCTCGTGCGTTTGTCATTGAGGACATGCGGACAGCTTGCGCTGAACTCCGAGCTCGTGGTTATACGAGTGACCGTATTACACATGCAGAGGTTATGACCTCTGCCGTTACACAATATTTGGGTGCTATACTCTCGGGAGATTATCAACTGTTCTGGGTGGCAACGCCCGCTGATTGGTACGTTCGACTGCCTGGAAAGCGGGCAGGGCCACATTATCAACGCATCCAAAACTTCATGACTAAGGCTCGGGCTCTACGTATGTCTATTGTACCTGTGGGCCCGCCAGGTTTTTTTTCTGGAAACAAGGTCCCATGCGATATGCCATTGGAGATCTCGACTTGCAGGTGGTGCGTATGCGATGCTGCCATTTCGGTTTGAAATACGACCGTTCCAGTCAGTTGCCTAGCGGATGATATCTGCAAGTGGCAACTACATGCACGCGCATCCCGACCCTTTTGTGGAGGTGCACGTGCCAAACAGCAGGGAAACCTGCACAACTCACTGAGCATGAATTGGACTGGTATGGTCAAGGAGCTCAGAAAGCAGAATGGCGTAACACATGTAACATGACCGCGAGGTAGAGAAACCACGCGAGTGCTGTACACCTTAGTATCCACACACGCGTGGATGAAGGACTTCGTTCAGTCTCCGAAGAGTGGCCTTGCATGGGGCCATGTCGTCAGACAGGTAACGATGAACCTGGGCGACAATCATATTATATCAGACATCGAGATTCAGGACCAGCCTATCGAGTGCAAATGCAATGCGCCGTTGCCGACTGGTGTAACTAACATTCGTATTCGATTTTACTGGGGGCAGCCTGAACTGGCTCTCGTCGGACAAGGGGGCCCACGTCCACGCCCGAGGAGAGTTGCGTTCGTCGATGACGATCGCCCCCCTCCCCCTTCGGTTGAGCGCGGCCACGTGCCCCCCTCTATTCCCGAATTTCCGACGCTAACTTCAGCTGGTGTTGAACAGCAGATTGAACAAGAGACAACACTACCGACCGATGCCCGGATCAAACAAAAAGAACAACAGAGAGCCGACAAAGAAGCGGGCGGGCATCGAGCCACGCAAGATATCCAATATAGCCGAAGAAGGCAGCGATGACTGCGGAGATGACCTTTAAAGGTTTTGGATGTAGTGCGTACTGCGCCGACGTGCCCTTGACTCCGACACGGAAAGCGATGATGAGCAAACTTTCATCGCATTACCTGCGGGGCTACCTGCTGAATCCTACGCAGACGTATTCTCCATACTCCCAACCTTATGGTATGGACGACACAACAAGGTTGACATGTAAGAATTATGTGGAGGAAGTGGATGTATATCGCAGCTAGCATGTCGCCGAGGTTTATCCTCTGGGGGAAACCTAGACAAACGCTCCTTTGTGGACCTTGGAAACAAGGATGTCCAGGATGCAGTGATGCACTACCTAGACGTTTGTATCGTCAATATTGGCATGCTACAACCCAGCTGCATAACAACTGGACTACCTTCATATTTCAACTCCCAGGTCAACTACGATACCTGGTATGAACACCACAAAGGAGATCTGCCGCATATCAAGTTTTGTGGTAAGGTTGCTATACGTCAGAACGATCTTCGAGGGTTTTATGTGCGAGAACATCTAGTGGGTATTTGGGTGGATCAGATACCACCATGGACTACTTTGGCCAAGTGCAGGGGCACTTGCAAGATGAATTTGGAGCAATGTACTACTGGCCTACGCGATTCCCATGGGGTACTGATACGAAAACCGACCGAGATCATGGCCAACCACCGCCTTCTACTTACGCCTCTTGAGCGAAGACGATGTGCTGGTGATCATCAACACGCGTCGGTATGTAACAGAGAACTGTCCATGGCTGCACATTATACTTCAAAGATGCAGTCCCTCTTTGTTGATTCAGCTCAGATCGCACGCGATCTTCTCCAGGTGAACCGTGATCCCTTCCATGGTCACCCTTATTCTTCCACCGTGCTAGTTACCAGCGTGAGGGGATGTGATTTGGACGACCCAACTCTCCCTCGGCAACCCGACGGTTCGATCGCGAGACCGCCTTCGGGGGGCTAGGATGTCTTGCGTGTGCGGATCATGTTAATATATGCACTCTCCTTCATGACAGAAATCCCAAGCGTTGCAGGTGGTACGATAAGGAAGACTACCATGGGGAATGTCCGAGCTGCAAGAAAAACTACGGCCATAACAAGCCTGGACATGTACTGGCACCTGGCAAATGCAAGTGTGCCCGACCTTGGAAGCTGCCTGACGATCATGGATATGTAACCCAGCTCCTGCCGAACCAGCAGCAGGACCAGTACCACCGGCTCCTGCTGAACCAGCAGCACCACCGCCCGAGGCGCAATCCGCGCCGCCACTTACGCGGCTACGAGCACCAAGTCCCGGCTCTAGAGTTGGACCCACGGCGTGCGCCAGCAGCCGCGATATTACAGTAGGCAGACATGCTGCTGAACCTGCTGCAGGGCAACCTGCCTCGAGTGGAGCTGGGAGTTCGGATGATCACCTCCGACTGCCACAGGTTAGAGTCAGACGTTGCCGACAGCAAGGTGGAGATGCACCTCTTCCGCCACCAGCGGGTAACCCTTCTGCGCGACCACGACTTCCAGACTGGTCACGGTTCGACGTACAAATCAGTTTACAAAATTTTCGAAACCACGACCCACGCGTGGTAACGCGCGAGCTGCGGAAGCTACACTCGCGTTGGTTCCATGCGAAAGAACCTAAGATGAGACTCATCTTAACCAAGATAGGTCTGGACAGCGTTCGACTAACCTGATCAAGGGTGTCTGCGACGCATATCGGGAGTGCAGGGCTTGGGACATGCCAGGGCATGCGGTTATGCCATCTACTGCGCTGCCTGGCAAAGTCAATGAAGAAGTGGAATGTGACCTGATGTTCTACAAGCAAGAACACAATACATATCATAGTATCGATCTTTGTATTCGATATGCTACTGGGATGGGGATACCAGACAAGACGATGACCAGTATCCTGGATGCGTGCCATCAGTGCTGGATGCAGTTTGGACCTGCCAAGGTACTCTACTCAGACGGAGAGGGTGCCCTCAACAACGACGCTGTGAAAACAGTCCTTAAGGCAAACGGCGCTGGACTAAGGACGCGTGCGCGTGGACAACACGCTACGACGATCGAAACCAGAAATGGCATATTGCGCCATCTACTTCATGTCATGGAAGCTGAACTCAACAGGTTAGACATACCTCTTGTGTCCACACGACTACTGCATGAGGCCTTGTTTGCCGCCAGCGTGTTCACCTTCGACAGCGAGGTGTCTCCATGCGACGCCCTGTTTGGACGGCAGCCAGCAATGCTCCCTGACTTACCTGAACGGGATCACGAACAGCCGACGGAAACGTCGGATCATTCTCGTGAGCAGATGACACGCAATCTATGCATTGAAGCTATCACACAGGCCACAGCAGTAGCCAAGACCAATCGTGCATTACGCACCAGGACAACTGTTACCGGTCGGCATTATGACGATGAAGGAGATTTAGTGGATTACCATTTCCCCACAACCACGAAGGACGCCCCGGGAGGCTGGAATGGCCCATTCCCAGTTGTAAGGAACGGCCCCGAAAGGGGTCAAGACATCATTCGAGTGGGAAGCCGCGATGTTCAAGTACAGTACGGCGATGCACGACATTCAGTCTATATTGAAGCTCTAATAGCCAGAGATTGGCTCCGACAGCACTGCACTACGGACAGCGTTGACGTTCGTGGCCAGGTTACCTGCGGGAAGACCTGCTATGATATTTGGCTATGTACCGGCCAATAAGGGGACAATTCAGATGACAAGTGCAAGCCGTCTCTCTCTCTCTCTCTCTCCTTAGGTACATCTAGCCTTGCAGTGCCTTATCAGAAGCTTCGTCCGCATCGAGAACGTAGTTTGGGTCAGGTTAGCTAAGAGTGTCCATATGCTACCTCCGGTTGCTTACGCTGACAGTTGCACTTTTGCTCACTATGAGAATGATGTGAATCCAGGATTTCACCAGTATGAAGCAGAAGGCACCGCATTGAATATTCACGATATAACTGGATCAGCACATTCTAGAATCATCCGGCGCCTGAATTCCACCAAACTTCAAGCAGGTTTTGACCAGGACATGGCAAGGTTTGAGGAATTGGCGGATGCACCGACACCGGATGGAACTGCGAGGGAAGCTTCAGAAGCCGAACCACCACATGAGGATGGACGGCTTCTTACGATCTATGAGGAATCGGAAGCAGATCTCGAGTCACACGTCATGGTAGTGTGGTATGCAGAACTACAAGATGAAAGGGACCTGCTGGAGGCAACTCCACTGGAGGACCTTTCCAAGATACCCGCACATGTGGTTCCAGACCTTAGTGTGCTGATCACTGTAGCTGAAGAACAGCGGGGACACCTGCCTCAGTGGGGACACCCACGCGACTCCGACACCGAGGAGAGTTATCATGCCCCATTGTGCTCCGTGGTCGAAGACTGCAGTTACGGACTGGACTCAGACGAAAACGGACAATATGTAGATCTCTGCTTTGCGGCAGAAATGTCGGGTAATCTTGTCCGAACAACAGCACATGATATTAGATGCCGACCGTGTGACCACTATGCGAGTATACGTTACCGCCGCTGCAAACCGAGCTGTGGTCGTGAAGGAAGACGACCTCCTCCCGAATGCTGACGTCCAGGCGAATCCCGGGAAAGCCTCGAAGGCCCTCTACACCGAATTCAAGACGTGGTATGACAACAAGTGTCTCAAACTGCAAGACATATCTAAAGCGTCAAACATCATGATGTCGAGGTATGCGTGCAAATCGAAGTTTGTGAAGAACGATAAGGGCGATATGGAACGTACCATCAGATTACGCCTGGTGCTTCGAGGCTTCATGGACTTCGTAGCCTTCAACGTGGGAGCTTTTTTCGGGAACAGTGCGGCAGCCAAGCCAGAGACCTACTCGCGAGCGCGGCAGCGTGTAATAAGCAATGGGTCATTGCTTCCCTCGACATCAACATGGCTTTCCTGAAAGGGTTGACCTACCAGGAACTTGCCGAGGCAACTGGTGAAAAGGAACGCGTGGTGTGTTTTACTTTGCCGCCTGGATCGGCCGCGGTGCTTCGGACTCTCCCAGGATTCGAACACTACGACGAGTCAAAGCACTGCTTGCAGTGCCTTAAACCAGGCACTGGCACCAAAGACGCACCCCGAGCTTTCTCAGTAGAACTCACAAGTGCCACCAGAGGGCTTGGTCTCCAACCCGCGTCCTACGACGAGGAGTTCGAGACGAGCAGCAACCTGCTTGCGGCCAAACATGTTGATGATATCAATATGGCCGGTACTGAGGGCACCATTGACAAGTATGTCAAGTGCGTAGAAGACACCTTTGGTAATTGTAAACTCAACGAGCACTCATGCACCAAATGTGCTGTGGTATATACCAAGGATGAGGGCGGCAATGTTTTTTTTGACCAAGACGAATACATCAAGCAGCTTCGTCCCATGCAACATCCTGAACTTACCGGCGCCGAAGCTGGCGCTCAGGCATCCAAGATGGTTGCAGTCATGTTCGTCAGCCTCAGAGGCGCGCTGGCGTATGCATTAATCACGCAGGTGTGGTTGATGGTGTATGTTGTTTCTCTACAACGTATCCAAGAACCGACCAACATTCAAGAGCGACGACTGAACGCGATCACCAGGAAACTGCAGGCCTGTTTCAAGAAGATCGTCTATCAGGCGATGACCCCTACGGGCGAGGTCGACCTGCGTAGCGGCTCAGATTACCGACGCCTGAGTGGAGACGCCGATGACGACGTCAGAGGATATGGTATTCGCGGGGCAAATCTGCTACGGCGTGGAAGCACGCCATCCGGTAAGCCCGTCGTCCACTTGATCGATGCGTACTGCAAGTCTCACCGCTTGAGGTCCGCTCGAGCTATTCAGCAGAGACACTAGCAGCTGCCCGTAATGTGGAGGACTGCTATCCCACGATCGTGACTCTGCACGAGCTCCACGCAGGGTCGCTCACTCTCACTCAGTTGAAAGACGTACTTGAGTTGGGTGGCCTGAGCATCAAGGCCACTTTGACCATATATGCTGAGTCTGTTTTGGAATCTTTGTTAAGCAAAGACTTGAAGAAGCCGACTGAGTGTACCTCGAAGAAGCCGACTGAATGTACCCTTGTAGGACACATCCATTGGATACGACAGATGATGGAGCGCGGGATCGTGCACAGTATTCAGTGGTGCGACACCCGCGATATGACTGCGGACGGTCACACCACGGGGAGCATCGACAGAGATATGCTCCTACAGGTCATGGGAGGTATACAATCCTTCATACATGACTCAAAGAGTCACGCTCCATATTGGGCTGGCCAGGCATCCTGTTCTGCGACCGCCTGAGGAGTATCTTATGTACAGTATAGTACAGGCGAGGCAACTTGCGTGCGGGTCCTCCTTACGGCCCCGCCCTTTTGCTGCCCTTCTGTAGATAGTAGCTGCTGTGCTTGCTGTATAGGGGCGGCGGGCTCACGCTTCGTCTCCCTCTGGAGAGAATCGGTGCCATATTCAAATCCCATTGCCTGTCTGCAGCGAGCCCGCGTGGACCCAGGGATAAACAAACTAGGCTCCAGTGCTGCTCCCGAGGCTTGCCTGCCCACGAGTGGTGTCCCGGGCCTCGCTGGGCAGAGGGAGGCCCGCCGTGGACTTCTGAGCTGGTCCCCGAGTCCGCAGCTGAGTAACTCCCCCCGACGCCTCCAAGAGCCCCGGTGCTTACCCCGTGAGTCACCACCCACCAAACCACCCCAACCCAACCCGAATACTTTAATGTGCCCTCCATTTCCAGTGTGGGGGGTCGGGGAACATGGGGAAAAACACATGGAACCCGTACCCCCCCCAACCCGAAATTTGGGTCAAATTCGGGTCTTCGGTTCGGGTTGGGGTGGTTTGGTAGGTAGTCAGTGAGACACGGCCGAGGGCCCGGGTGCACGCACAGGCCGGAGAGCCACAGCGGCACGCGGCGGCGAGGCCGGCCTCCCCGCCGAGCGGGCCCCCAGCGGCGTGCGGCGCGCTGCTCTGCAGGACGGTGCCAGGAGCAGGAGGAGGACAGGCGTTGAACTCTTCGGCCCAAGGGCCCTCTTCTCCAGGCCGCTCGGAGTAATCGAGGACACCCTCGCAGTCACCTGCTGTACCTGAGGACGCAGCGGCAGCGGCTCGGAAGGGCTGTCACCCCCGAGCTCCCCCCTCTCCAGAGGCTGCCCCCCCTGGAATTGAGCATAACCACCGAAGGAGGAACTTTATTTGCCCTGAACGTGTATCTACTGCAGCTTGTCGCTGGCTCATGTCGCGAGCCCTGGCAAAGCTAGACTTCGAACCTACCGTGGGCGCAACGGAGGGCCTCGGAGCCTGAGGCAGCTCCCATGGAGCCTCCATAACCCGCGAGACTAACTGAGCTCCAGTACCTCTTAGGACCAAATTGGGGCCTATGCGAGGACCCCAGGGCCCATCAAGCACTGGTGTGACGGCCAACGCACATGAACGTGCTAAGAGGCTACAAAGCACATGGTCGATGTGGGTACTTGTGGCAAAGTTGCATGTGGCGGCAATGTCTGCTTGCACGATCTCCCCTCCGAGTTTTTTTTCACGAGGCCTGACTTTCGGAGCTCCTGAACGCTCGCGCCCCAATCGCCGATGACGACCCAAGGGAGCTGGAGAGCATGCACCAATCCCGCTAGACGGCGGAATCTTCCAATATTCAGGCCTCTCATGCCGAGGCTGGAATGAGCGTAGAACGTCACAACTACGATAGAATACCCACGACAATGAACCACCTGCGCAGCAGATCCACCCGTACATTTGTGACCAGGAACCTTTTATCTGGTGCTTGCCGCCTTGGCCGCGACGACTCGATATACTTGCAGATGACAACGGGGCAGCAGAAATTCACTTCACTCATTGGCGTGCCCTTCCTGTCCAGTAGAGCTCTTATTGCTCTCTCGTTGCCTGGCAGCATTAGAAATGAGACAGTGCCCAACTTCTCATGCCTTCGTGCCGCGTTTGCGAATACCTGGTGCAGAATGAACGTGTGTTTCGATAAAGCAAAAAGGTCGTACTGTTTCGCGTGCTGCTCCACAAAAGACCGAGCCTTGTACCCCATGCAAGACATGCTTGAATAGAACATGTGGATGGTATTCCTCCCCTCGTCCTCGTCCCCATCGGGTCGAGGAGGTAGTCCAGGTACTGAGGGTAGTCATTCCTGCCCCTTGCCCTTGCCAGCCTGCGTGCACTTCTGCAGCAGGGTCTCCCTGCGCACCTTCTCCGGGCACAGCAGCACCCTCTGCGCCAGTGCGACGTTTCTTGGACATCCTCAGCTTGATGGCCCTCAAGAGGCGCCCAAGGCGGCTCGAGGACGGTCCCCGGGGCCGTCTGAAACCATGTTGGACATGCATGTCCCGAGCAACGGGCTGCTGTCCTATGGAATAGTCACGCGGGGACCTCCTAGGAGTGCGCGGGATCGCCCGGGAGCGCCCAGGAGCGCCCGAGAGCGCCTGCACCTCCAGGCTGTGAGCCCAATAAATATTATGTACAGAACTCTAAACAGAACTTGAAGGGACCAGAGGACGCTCCAACTCGTGCCTAAGGGCACGGTGGCGGAAACATATTCCCTTTTATATGTTTTTTACAATCTGGGCGGAACGCGAAAGGGGTCCCCCCCCAAAACCGGACTCCCGGGATCTGGGGCTTTGGGACCCTCTGGACGGGCCTCGAAGCGGCCCCCTGGGTCTCGCAGGGCGTTTTGCCAAGCCTTCCCAGCACACTTACGGCGGTCAGGGGGGTCATCGGAGACGTCCCAGAGACCCCCAAGACAGCACAAGAGCGCTCCAAGAGTGACCGACGTGACCTCCAGATGGCCCAAGAGGCCTCCAGGACGGCCCCAAAGAGGCCTCCAAGAGCACTCCCAAGAAAGCCCCAAGAGGCAAAAATCATTGATTTTCTGTTGGTTTTTGGTGAATTTGGGGGTTCTCCTCTTATCGGCTTCCCGACGCTCCGAGACGGCGGTCTTCTGGGCGTCCGAAGCCGGCTGGAAGGCTCCAAAATCGCCCCACAACCATCCGATGGGCAGTCCAAGAGAGCCCCAAAACGGCCCAACACTGGTCCAAGATGGCCCTCAGAGAGCCCCATGGCGGCCCGAGATGGCCCTAAGACACCCTCCGAAGCATTCCAAATCGTGACCCGGTCGTTCAGGGAGACCGCGGTTGGAGGCAGGGTGGCCCGAGGAAGCCGCCAGAGGCCTCCAGAATACGCCCAGGAGGCCTCCAGAAGGCCTTAAGAAAGCCTGAAACAACTTTTGTGAGGCCCCCAGAGGCTCTCCAAGGAGGAGCCTCCGGAAAAAAGAGCTGCGGAGGATGGGGAGAATGCGCAGGGTATGGCGAACATGAAGAAAAATAAGCATTGAGGAAGGATAACGAATAACATTATTATAGCGGCGATGCCGGAAAAGGCAACAAGGAGTTATCGCTAAATTGTCGGCTTGACCTTCCTGCTATTCCGCCTGCACGCAACACTTCAAGGACCAATGCGCATGGCGCGAAGCGCCAATGCAGTCTTGGATCTGTATGTATGTATGTATGTATGTATGTAAGTATCTGTGTGTATGTATGTATGTCTGTATGTCTGTATGTCTGTATGTATGTATGTATGTATGTATATGTATGTGCATATATATATATATATATATATATATATATATATATATATATTAAGGATATCTGAAGATAGTCTCAAATTATATGCTTGCTTGCTGCGGCTCAGCTGAACCTACCAAGCGTCCTACCGTGCTTTAGGGCAGGATTACTGAACAGGGGTTGGGAGTGGCCAGCCCGACGTGCAAGACGGCTCGATGTTGCCATCTCCTTGCCGAGCTTGGCTAGCTCTTGGCCGCTGAGAGGGGGCATATTCATCCCGACACTTAGTGAGTCGCTCAAGTGACGAATGAGCGACCATCGATTCGAGTACTCATACACAATCAGGGAAAACATACAATCGCATTGTATTACGCTCACTTTGTTTGAGTCTAACATGCTGAGCAAGAGCCTTTGATGAAGGAAAGCTTGCACGACACTGCTGGCAAACATGCTGCTCTATACTCGTGCACACGCTCGGGGACTCATCGAGCACCGATGCACTGAAATACAGCTGACAAACAAGTTGAGACCAGTTTGGAGAGCAAATCAATTCACTCCACTCCTGCCACGAGCTCACGGGCGGCATGGCAGGCACAACAGAAGACCTCAAAAGCTCAAGGTCTTGGCGCACCTGAAGGCTCCACCGCAACCAGTGGTCGTGCTTTAATGTGTATATGGAAGGTATGCATGCATGTATACATGTACTCATGTATACATACATGCATGTATGTTTGCGTGTTTCTATGCAGGTTCAGGTATGTATGCATGTACACATGCATGTATGTATGCATGCATGTATATATGAATGCATGTATGTTTGTATGTATGCATGCACGCATTCACGCAGGTATGTACGTATGCAGTTATGTATGCATGCATGTATGTATGTATGTATGTATATATATATATAAAGATATGTCTATGTTTATGTTTATGTGCATGTATATCTAGATGTATATGGATATGTATATGCATCAGTATACGTAGATGTATATGTATATGTGGATGTATGCATGCATGCATGCGTGTATGCATGTGTGTATATGTTCATGCATGCATGCATGCATGTGTGTATATATATGCATGCATGTATGCATGTATGCCTGTCTGTCATTCTTTCTGTCTGTCTGCCTGTATGCATGTCTGTCTGTCTGTCCGTCTGTATGCCTGTCTGTCTGTCTGTCTGTATGTATGTATGTATGTATGTATGTTGACGTGTAGGGTTGTATGTATGTGTATGTTTATAAGCAACTATTCATTTACCACGTATATATTTGTGTATATCTATTTACACATCAATACAACCATACATACACATGCTTGTGTTTGTGTGTGTGTGTGTGTGCGCGCATGTGTATGCGTGTGTGTGTGCGTTTGTGTATGAGTGGGTGCGTCTGCTCTTCCAGGCCTTCCACCTTGGCGCGGGCAGACCTTTTTTTGTTGGGGAGGCCAGTGCAGATGCCGCCGACACCTGCTTCGCCACCTGCTGGCATTCTCCTCTGTCTCACGCTTTTTCCCGGTCAGTTGGGCAGCCTCACCGCAGCCGCGCTTTCTCTTGCACTCAGTCTTCGATTTCTCGCGCCCCTAAGCGGGGTGCATGTGACGGCTTTTTGCCTTTCACGCGCCCTGCCTCTGTCCATGCTTGTATGCTCTCGCTTCCTCCGCGTGCATGGCCTTCGGCACAATTTACCTGCGTCCGTCAACTGCTCGTCGGTCTGATCCCCCATCGGCACACGCTCGATGGTAATCACTCTTAGCGCTCCCTTCTTTTGCCCTCGTTGCGTTGGACCTACCGGCCGCGAAGTAGAGTGTGTGTGTGTGTGTGTGTTGCGCGGGGTTGTGCCGCTGCACTTGGCTTCCTACGCCTCGTCGTTGAGGCCGCGACCGCCAAAAAGTGAATGCGCGTGTGTGTGTGTTTGTGTGTGTGTGCACGTGAGCACGCCAGTCTGTAATCTGGCACCGCCGCACGCTCTTTCGTGGCAACCGATGGCCATACCACGCGCACTTTTCCGTCACCGTCATGGCCGCCTGTTGTCACACGCGCCCACACACAGGGCGTACCCTGTCCCATCCGGACAAGGGTCCGTTTTCTTATCCTCTTGCCTTAACTGCCGTTACCCGGGGGGAGGGGGGTGGGCGAGGGGGCGGGTGACGTTACGATTCGTGCCGGTGCCGCCTGGGAAGTAGCTGCGCCTAGCAAGTCCAAACGGCGCTGGCGGCATCCGTGACGTTACCAGGCGGGGGGAGGAGGGGGGGAGCATCTACGTTGCATCTTCGGGGGGCCCCGCCTGTCCCCAAAATTGGTGTCCTCTCTTGTGTCCGACGCGGGCTCGATGCGGACTCGACGCGGATTTGGCATGGATTCGACGCGGGCTCGACACGGATTCGACACGGATCTGACGAGTCCGACACGAATTCGGCACGGATTCGATGCGGATAGGGCCGCGACGGGACAGACCAGGTCCCCCGAGAATGCAACGTAAGAGCATCCATAGTAATGGCCGTTTTCGCGAATCGAAAATTAGCGGGCGAAGAACGGAGAAACATATTTTTTTCCGTCACCGGGGGCGCTGCCCCCGAGCGGCTGGAAGGTTTATGCTTTGACGTGCCACCGTAAGGGTATAAACTTTCCAGCCGCCCTGGGACAGGCGCCTCCGACAGCGAAAAAAAACATTTTCTACCGTTCTTCGCCCGTTAGGACAAAACGCGCTCCAGAGGCGGCGCCCGAGCCGGGCGGCGAGCCGCAGACGAGCGCGGGCCGCGGGCCCGCCGCGGCAAAGGCCTGGGCTCCCTCCGGTGCCCTCGCCGCCGCCGCCGCGGCCGCGCTGGCGGCGGCCATGCTGGGGGTGAGGCGCGGCAGGGGAGGGAACGGTTTCGGCGGCGAGCGAGGGGGGGAAGTGTTAAATCGGGCGTGTCCCTCTACATGAGGCGTCGCCAAAAATAGTTAGAAAAATAGTCTGGGACGATTTTTCGACCATCTTGTAGCATTTGTTGAATATTTTTGGACTATTTTCTACTTTTCGTCCAAAGCCCGCCTGTAGGGGGGCATGCCCGACCTAAGGGGGGGGGGAACGAAGACTGACATAAACACAATAACTCTCGCGGATTTCTCAGATCGGCGCTGGGGCTCCCTGGCGGCGCCTCCGGCGCCGCCCCTGGCGCGCTCTGCGCGCCAGGGAGGGGGGTCGAGCGCCGATCCGAGAAATAAGCGCGGACCTCCGAGTTTGTATGTTCGTGTCATTGTTCGTTCCCCTAGCGAGAGGGGGAAGTGAGAAGGGGCGGGTCTTCTCAGGAGGCTCGGAAGTCTCCCGTCCTCCCGAGAAGTTTTCCACGCCTGCCCCGAAGACAAAGAGAACCTCGCAGAAGGTGCGAGGGCTTCTGAGAAGTCCCGCCGCCCTCTGAGAAGGCCTTCTCCTTCTCACTTTCCCCCCTCGCTCGCCGCCGAATTGTTGGCGGCGCCCACCATCGGCGTCACCCAAACATGCTAGTACTATGTGCGCGTCGCCCCCGAGGGGGCGACGCGCGCGCCGAGAGGTCTTACAGCATATGCTCGGCGGCGGGCGCTATCTGAGCATGCCGCTCGGGAAGCGATCTGCTACAAGATGGTTGTACTTTATGCTGGTGTTGGGCGCACGCCTCCAGAGGAGGACAATTCGTGCTACGGTGGGGGCTTTCGTTAAGGAGCGTGCCCAGGAAGCTTCAGACCCTGGAGGGCTCCTTATCTGATGAGGGCGGCGGTGGTGTCCGCCGCCAATCCACCATTGGAGTTCCACTTGCTTCCAGACCCTGGACTTCTAATCGAAGGTTTCCTTTTCCAACGCCCCCCACCGTGGTCAGTCCTTGTGCGTCCCACGCACGGGTGTGTCGCGAGGGGTGCAGGGCTTCCGCGGCGGGGCTTCTCGGAAGGCGGCGGGGCCCTCTCGGGAGCGCCCGGTGGCTCTGAGAGGAAGGCTTCCGGGAAGCCGCGGCGGCTTGTGGGAAGCGCATCCCTACCTTCTCAGAACGTCGCCCCCCTCGCAGCGCCCTCTCTGTGCGCGGCGCCGAATAGGTGTCGGGTTTCCGACGGTATGCTTGAGTCGGGCATGTCCTTCTACAGGAGGGATATGCAAGAATAGTTCAATATTCAATAGTAGTCAGGCGACGATTTTTCCAGTTTTTTCCTCACATTTGTTCGGATCTGCTTTGACTATTTTTGTGTTTTTTTCCAATCCGCCTGCACGAGAACATGCCCGATCTAACGGCCTGCTTTTTTCGATTCCAGCGGCTTTCCTTCGATTGGGGCCTGTGGGGGGCCCGCATTCGGATCCCACAGCCGTCAAGCATGGGGCGTAGCGCTAACCCCCCCCCCCCCTTGGGAAAACGGGGTCGGGAGCTCCAGGGCCGCGGATTGCAGCAAGTGATCGGGGGATGTCTGGGGATGACGATGCTGCAAGACCTCCTCTCATTGCGGCAGAAGCCGCGGCGGACGGTCTTGGGCCACTGTCAGCTTGGGGCCGTCAAGAAACGAGTCGGGATGAGAAGTTGGTCCTGGGAAGTGGGGCGGAGCTCCCAGGGACCGCGCATTGACATTACACCCCTTTACGCGGACATGTCTGTCCGAAGAGGTGAGAGGTCGCTTGGGAGTGATTTCTTCGCTGTGCCTTCATGCGGGGAGAGCTTGAGGTGAGCTTGCGAGTGGCTGGGAGTGAGTTTCCCTTCGTAGGTCTACATGGGGAGAGATTTTATCCCGTTTCGATTGTATACTCTTTGTGGGACCAGAGAGAAGATCCCTGAAAAGCTCTCCCACCCGGCCAGGCCAGGGGGAGGGGGGAGGGGGGCCCGCTTGGCGTTGCCGCGGCCCTCGTGCCCAGTATGACTAATTCCCCACATCCAAAGTGGGGTTCTTGCTGTCTCTGGACACCCCGCGCAGGAAAGAACACCTCACCCCCTCCCCTTCTCCTGTTCTTCACTGACGCACGCACACTCATCATCATCACCATCACCATCATCATCATCATCATCATCATCATCATCATCATCATCATCATCATCATCATCATCATCATCATCATCATCATCATCATCATCAGCATCAGCATCAGCATCAGCAGCAGCAGCAGCAGCAGCCTCCTCCTCCTCCTCCTCCTCCTCCTCATCATCATCATCATCATCATCACCATCACCATCACCATCACCATCACCATCACCATCACCATCACCATCTCCATCTCCATCTCCATCACCATCACCATCACGGTCACCATCACCATCACCATCACCATCACCATCACCATCACCCATGCACTCACCCACCCACCCACGCACTCACTCACCCACCCACCCACCCACCCACTCACTCACTCACTCACTCACGCACTCACTCACTCACTCACTCACTCATCATCATCATCATCATCATCATCATCACCACAATCATTACCATTATCAGGGCCCCGGAGGCATGAACCTGGAGGAAGTCTCGAGCGGGGGCCTCGTCTGTGAGTGAATTGTGAGGAAGTCTCGGGCGGGAGCTCCCTCCCCATGAGGCCCGCAGGTCATGTTATTGAGCCGATCGGGTCACCCGAATTTTGTAACGGTCGCCACTTTTGGGCCCCCGAGGGCTTGAATCTGGAGGAGGTCTCGAGCGGGGGACTCGGCTGTGAGTGAATTGCGAGGAAGTCTTGAGCGGGAGCCCGTGTCGCCCTGGGGCCCGCAGATCATGTTGTTAAGCCGATCGGGTCACTCGAAGCCTGTAATCGTCGTCACTTTTCGGATCCTGAGGCCTGAATCTGGAGGGAGTCTCAAGCGGGGGCCTCGTCTCTGAGTCGAGCCCTCTCCTTATAAGGCCGCTGGATCATGTGACGATTTCGAGCAGGTCATCCAAATCCTGTAACCGTTCTCATTATTGGAATCCTGACGCTTGAATCGCGAAGATGTCTCGAGCGGGGACCTCATCTGTGAGTGAATTGCGAGGAAGTCTTGAGCGGGAGCTCCCTCCTTATGGGGCCGCCAGATCATGTTACTAGCCGGCCGCTCTGCGGTTGATCGGGACTTTCCGTATATTGAAGAAGGAGCGTGCTTTTGTGGGCGAGTAGGGTGCTGGGGAGGGTGCCGGGTGGGCGCATACTGTAAAGATATTAGGCGGAACGGAGGCGCGTTCTCAGTGCCATGTGAAACGCATGCCACTGCGGAATCTAGCTGTAACGCCGCCATCCTGCTTGCGCGGCCTCTGCCCATGACCCTGATCGTTCACGCCTGCAGCCACTCCCGCTCCCATGCTCGTATCCTCCACCCTCTCCTTCACGTCCCCCAGTAAGCCCCTGAAGTCTAACCCTCGATCCTCGATCCCTGAGGTACCTGGAGGTCATCTCTCCTCCTCCTCCTCCTCCTCCTCCTCCTTCTCCTCCTCCTCCTCCTCCTTCCACAACATCACCGCCGATGTGTCGGCGTTGCGGGACTCTGCTGCGTTGGTGCAGAAACATTGGAGTACAGCTTCTTTGACAATTTGAAGGATCAGGTCGCGACCCATGAGGAGGCCTTTCAGCAGTTGGCTGTTATGACGGGCATTTTTTTCAAAATGCAAAGTTGATTTCGGATGCTGACGGCACGGCCTTCCAGCAGTTCTTGGAGTTTGGTGCCATCAGTGCGGTTGTGCGTGCCGAGCTAGCTCGTACGTCTGATCGCATTTTTACCCGTTCGTGCTGATGTTCCTGTGGGCGGTCGGTTGCCTGCGGCTTCTTCTTCATCGTCACCTACGGGCTCTTCTGGTGCTTCGGCTAGTGGCGGTGGCGCTGGATCCAGAGTGGCTCCGCGAACCGGCGTCGCGACACCTCCTGCCGGATTTGGCCCGAAAGTTCTCCAGCTTTTGCCGAGCTTTGTGATGACGAAGGGATGTGTGATGTTTGTGGTGGGCGGAACTCGCACGCGTTTTCAAGACTGACTTGCGCCAGCGTGCTCGAGGAGGAGACGAGCTGGACGCTGTGACCTGCTCCCTCACGAAGCTGCCGTTGCGCTTCGGAGGCCCTGGCGCTCCTCGTGGCGCTGGCCTCCGATTGGGGCTCACTGGCGGTCGCCTTCTTGGGCTTCACGTCGTCGCCCTTTTGTGTGGTGCCATGGGTTACTCTTGTCATGCGTTTCCTTATCCATATCCCTGGGGTATCTGTTGCTATGCGGCAGGCTTGCTCCCGCGGTGTCGGTTCGGCTCACTGTGTGAGTGGCGGTTTCGAGTAGATTTTTCAGTCAGACAGGACGTTTCTTTTACACTCGTCTCCTCCTCCTCCTCCTCCTCCTTCTCCTACTTCTCCTCCCCCTCCTGCTCAGCATCATCATCCACATTCGCTCTCTCCTCCTCCTCCTCCTCCTCCTCCTCCTCCTCCTCCTCCTCCTCTCTCCTCCCTCTTCCCTCCTCCTTCCTCCGTCCTCCTTTGTCTTCCCCCAAGATCATCCTTCCCCATTCGTGCTCGTGCTCGTCCTCGTCCTCGCCCTCCTCACCCCCCTCCTCTTCCTCCCCTCCTCTTTCTGCTCCTCCTCCTCCTTCTCCGTGGGGGCGCGGCCGGGGCCCGTGGGGCGATTTGCCAAGATGTCTCGAGCCAGTGCGCCAGTGGGGACACGCCTGGTGCGCCCGGCGCGCTCAGTGCATCTCCGAAACTGGTCCTCGGGGGAGGACGAGATACCCCAACTAACTTCATCGACTCGAGAGGGGGAGGAGGAGGAGGAGGAGGAGGAGGAGGAGGAGGAGGAGGGGAGGAGGAGGAGAGGAGGAGGAGGAGGAGGAGGAGAGAGGAGGAGGAGGAGGAGGAGGAGGGAGGAGGAGAGGAGGAGGAGGAGGAGCCCGTGCGGGGGAGGAGGAGGAGGGAGGAGGACGAGGAGGAGGAGGAGGAGAGGAGGAGGAGGAGGAGGAGGAGGAGGAGGAGGAGGAGGAGGAGCCCGTGCGGCGATTTTTGCAAGGATGTCTCGAGCGAGGCCGCGTCGCGTGGACGCGCCCAATGCGCCCGGCGCGCCTGGTGAATCCTCAGACATGGCCCCTGGGGGTGCGCTGGGGGCCCGTGGCGCGATGTTTGTGGCCAGAGCGCCAGATTGGGACACGCCCGGCGCGCCCAGTGCATCCCCCGAAATGGTTCCATAAGGGGCTCGCGGGGGGCCGGTGGGGCCTGGAAGCGCGCTATAGGGGCCCTAGTGGCGATTTGTGCCAAAATGTCTCGAGCGAGAGCGCCAGATTGGGACATGCACGCCCGGTGCGCCTGGCGCGCCCAGTGCTCTCCAGAGAGCACGCCCGGCACGCCGGGTGCATCCCCGGAAATGGTATTTGTGGGGGCGCGCTGCGAGCCTCTGCGGCGGTTCTTGTGAGGATGTCTCGAGCGAGGGGGCGCTGGAACGCGCCTGGCGCGCCCGGTGCAGCCTTGGAAATGGTCCTCTGGGGTGCGCTGGGGCCCCGTGGTGCGATTTTGAAGAGGATGTCTCGAGCGGGCGCGCCAGATTGGGACACGCCCAGTGCGCCCGGTGCGCGCATCCCTGGAAACTGTTTCAAGGGGCGCGCCGTGGGCCCGCGTGCGAGCGCGCTGGGGGCCCTTGTGGCGATTTGTGCGCCAGATTGGGACACGCCCGGAGCGCCCGGCGCGCCCGGTGCGTCCCCAGAACTAATCCGTGGGGGCCCGCTGGGGGCCCTGGAGGCGATGTTTGCGAGGATGTCTCGAGCGAGGGCGCCAGACTGGGGCACGCCCAGTGCGCCCCGCGCGCCCAGTGCATCCCCGGAAGTGGTCCCTGGGCGCGCTGGGAGCCCTTGGGGCGATTTCTGTGAGGGTGTTTCGAGCGAGGGCGCTGGATTGGAACGCGCCCGGTGCGCCCTGGCGTGCCCAGTGGCGCTGTAAAGGGAAACAAGCAACAGTCGGACGTCAACATATGCGCGAGGGCTTTGCCCTCTGCCGCTGCCATGGTGGGCCATGTCAGAGCTGTGTTGGGATGCCTGGGCGCCGAGTTGATATGACTTACAGCAATCTCGGAAACTCATGCGAGAACGGCTGGTAAATCGTGGCGCCGTTTGCTAGGACTCGTTGCCTCGGGGGCGCGAATCTGGTGTGCGAGGGTCGTCGCCTCGGGGGTGCGACTCCGGCGTAACTTACGCGGGTTCTGGTTTCTGGGGCGCGAATCTGATGTACCTCGAAAGCTCAAATCAGTTCTAATTGATTAGAAGGGGTTATGGCCCCTGGAGCGCGAACCTCGCGTAATTTACCAGGGGGTCTGGCCTCGTGAGCGCGAATCTGGCGTACTTTGCAACAGATTTTGGCTTCGGGACTGCGAATATGCGGCAATTGTATCAGAACGAACGACAGCCTCGGGGCTGCGAATCTGGTTTAATCTTGAATAGATTCTGGCCTCGGTGCCTCGATTTTGGTGTAATTTACAAAGGGTTCGGGCCTCGGGAACATGAGCCGGTGTAATTTACGATGGATTCTTATTTCGGGGGCGCACATTTGATGTATTTCTACGTGTTCCATACCCTTGACAAATTCAAGCGACGTAGCTCGGGGAAGGTAATCGGGTGGTTTTCGGCTTCCCCCCTTGCGCGGACAGTAACAGTTTACAGTAGGAAGCAGAACTTAGAATTATATCATTGGAGATTGGAAGCCGGAGCTGGAGCAGGTTGCGGGACACCTCATTTGCGCAGCCTGATGGCCCCACTAGGGGGCGTTTGCCCAGGTGGATGCGTTTTGACGAATGTATCACTAGTTTGTGTAATGCGTGTGGCTTGTGCGAGTGGCGTGTGTCTGCAGCCAGCGAATAATGGTGACAACAGCATGCGTTTGTTGCATGGGCTACTCCGGCCAAGTTCGACTATTGAGCGCAGCCCCCCCGGGTCCTGCCCCTAACGGGCCACCTTGCTGACAGGACTTGCTTCTTGCTTCTTGCTCCCCGCGAGGGGGCCCGCGGAGTCAAATTCAGGGTTTCGGGAGTCGGCCGTGTCTGCGACCTTGCGGCGTTGCGGGCTCCTCGGCCGCGATCCACTGGGGACTGGGCGGCCTCTGCCGGATGCCCCGCGCGGAGCGTGTCAATGAGTTCGCGCATCCATGGGATCGCGCCTCGGGGTCCAGAGCCCGAGGGCATGGACACGGACATGTTCGTCGCCCTCGGAATCCTGGCGAGAGCGCTCTCTGGGAGGGGTCTGGGGACCAGCTGCGCAGTCAAAACGCACCATGTGGACGAGTGCCTTTCCAGTGGTGCCCTTGCATCCTTGCCTCTCGGCCCATCCGAACCCGAAGTCCTTACCCAGGTATCCTCCGATCTGACTGTTCAATGTGCAGCCCCCGAGTTCCCGACCCCTTCCCCAGGGGAAATTATCCGCCGCGGCTCCATCTTTAGTGGTCCTGGGGCCCGAGGCTGGGCCCCCGAGAGGCCCGCATGGAGGACAACTGCCGAGATGAGGCAACATCTTTTCGTCGGAGATCCGGGTAGTCACGGGCCATGGCTTCCGACTTCGGCTTCGCTTTGGGCCCTGGCACCCGGTCGCGGCGTATATCGGCACAGTGGAAGCCCATGCCAAGAAACGCCCTGCTTGCCTCCAGGGTGCCCTGGGTTTCCTGGGTTTCGATGGCTTTGCTGTGGAAAGCGCGCCGTTCCCACACCAAGAGTCAAGGGGCGTCCTGGGGTCTCAGGCTTGGGTTTCTTGTGGAAGGTTCTTGTGGAAGGGCCCCTACTTCGGCATCACCCAACATACTAATACTATGTGTGCGTCGCCCCCCCCAGGGGCGACGCGCGCACCGAGAAATCTTCCAGTATCTGCGTCGTGGCGCAAGATGGCTATACTATAGGATCGGGTCGGACGCGCGCCTCCAAGGAGGACATCTAGTACTACAACCCTCGTCACAATTAACCTCAAACATGTCTTACGTGGCTGAACTGTTTGTGGGGAGATACTGGACAGAGTTGCGGTGACTGCGAGGAACTTGTATGTGCCGCCCCTCCAATGTCGGTCATCATCGAACCTCCGAGTCGTTCCCGGTCAGACCACTTCTGCCTTGGCCCCGACGATGGAGGGGCGTCTATCGACATGGAAGGGCGCCCCGACATCGCAGGGGCGTGGTCGCCAATTCTGAGGTTCATGTTGACTGTATGTCTCTGTGGGGTAGTATGTAGTATGTCGGGTATGTAGTATGTTGTATGTAGTAGTCGGTTATGTAGTATGTCGGGTATATAGTATGTCGGGTATGTAGTATGTCTCTGATTTTTGAGGTTTGGGGTAGTCTGTAGTATGTCTCTGTGCGTCCCACTGCTGTACTTCCCTCTCCGTGTCCCCGGAGGCACTGGACGGCCGCCGGAGCAGGCGGCAGGGCACGCGGCCTGCCCGGGCCCACTCGGGAAGCTGCCCTCGCAGCAGGGCAGGGCGCTCCCCTGGGAGGGCCTCGCCCTCGAGGGACGTCGAGAAGGCGATGCCTCCTTCGAGGGCGCCTCCAGAGAGGGCTTCTCTTCCAGAGAGGGCTTCTCTTCCCCCCCCACAGAAAACAATCACCCTGCGACGTACCCAACCCTTTCTATACATGTGGTGGTTACATTCGGGACCACTCAATGCTGACGGGCATGCTGAAAAACCCTCAGTGCGGAAGAAGAGCACCCATCAGTGAACTCAGAAGAGCGCAGCAAGAAGAGCAGCGGCAACGCGTAAGACGTACCTCTGCTGGGCCTCCGAGGAGCCCACGAAAGTGGCGACAGTTGCACAGATGCCAGCCCCCAGGGCACCGCGAGGTCTCGAGGTGATCCGCGTGGGACCCACCTCCGCTGGGCCTCCCAGGAGCCCACGAAAGTGGCGACAGTTGCGCAGATGCCAGCCCCCAGGGCACCGCGAGGTCTCGAGGTGGTCCGCGTGGGACCCACCTCCGCTGGGCCTCCCAGGAGCCCACGAAAGTGGCTACAGTTACGCAGATCGCAGCCCCCAGGGCACCGCGAGGTCTCGAGGTGGTCCGCGTGGGACCCACCTCCGCTGGGCCTCCCAGGAGCCCACGAAAGTGGTGACAGTTACGCAGATCGCAGCCCCCAGGGCACCGCGAGGTCTCGAGGTGGTCCGCGTGGGACCCACCTCCGCTGGGCCTCCCAGGAGCCCACGAAAGTGGCGACAGTTGCGCAGATCGCAGCCCCCAGGGCACCGCGAGGTCTCGAGGTGGTCCGCGTGGGACCCACCTCCGCTGGGCCTCCCAGGAGCCCACGAAAGTGGCGACAGTTGCGCAGATCGCAGCCCCCAGGGCACCGCGAGGTCTCGAGGTGGTCCGCGTGGGACCCTCCGCTGGGCCTCCCAGGAGCCCACGAAAGTGGCGACAAGATGGCGACAGGAGCGCAGATGCCAGCCCCCAGGGCACCGCGAGGTCTCGAGGTGAGTCCGCGTGGGACCCACGAGGTCTCGAGGTGATGCGTGGGGCTGGTCCTCCCAGGAGCCCACGAAAGTGGCGACAGTTGCGCAGATCGCAGCCCCCAGGGCACCGCGAGGTCTCGAGGTGGTCCGCGTGGGACCCACCTCCGCTGGGCCTCCCAGGAGCCCACGAAAGTGGCGACAGTTTCGCAGATCGCAGCCCGACGGCACGAGAGAAGAGAAGAGGGGAACACAGGAAACAGGAGAGGATGAGGGGAGGAGGGGGGAGGAGGAGAAGGATGGGGCGATCACACTGCTTTATTCAAAACGAGTACCGAACCATGGGAGCGTTTGGAAACAAGAGCGAGGGCTTCTCTTCCTCGGCTGAGGGCGGCGGAGGGCCGGCGGAAGGCGACGGAGGCAAGGCGAGGGCTGCCCTGTCGGCGGAAGGCGAAGTGCGCCGCCAGGAGATGTCAGCAGTTTGGGTTTCAGGGTTTTCCAGGGCCAGCTGCATAGTCCTCGGTGTGTCTGTGGCGTCCGCGGCGCCTGCTGTCCCTAGGGCCTGGGGGCTCCAGGCACGCGTTGTGGAAAAGAGAGGGCGGCTGGAAGCTCGGGAGCCTCCCGGAGTGCTGATTTGTGCGAGCGCCAGAGGACATCTAAGCCTTGGCCCGAAGGTGCGCTCAACGAGCCTCTTTCTACTGAGCCACGAAAGCGAGAGGCACAACGGGCCCCCCAGGGGTAAACAATCGCGCAGGTTTGTTTGGGAGTCAGGTGGCCTCCTGGGCAATGTCAGCGTTTCTGGGGCATGGCTGCGGCAGCGACGGGCGTCGCAGCCATACCATCTTCGGGCCCTACCAGAACGTTCCAGCCATGCCATCTTCGGACCCTGCCGGGGCCCTCGTTTGTTGGTTTTCAAACACGTTGTGTCCTCGTTTTGAATCCGCAGCGCCGCGCGTCTCCTTCTCCTCCCCTCCTCCCTCCTCCTCCTTCTTCTCCTCCTCCTCCTCCTCCTTCTCCTCCTCCTCCTCCTCCTTCATTTCCTGCTCCTCCTCCTCCTCCTCCTCCTTCGCCTCCTCCCCTCCTCCTCCTCCTCCTCCTCCTCCTCCTCCTCCTCCTCCATTCCCCTCACTTACGTATAACTCCTCCCTGATGCACCCCGAGACAGGTCGATAGGGCTGGCCGGGCGTTTCGCCTGAGACTTCCCTTCGCATTCATGATCCTGGAGCTTGAAAGTTGCAAGGGTTTCACGGATGGAGGGCGGGCGCTTCTAAGTGTGGCTCTCGCCTTAGCGTCGAGCACATTCGTCTTAAAAGGTTTCAAGAGTTTCGCGGATGGAGGGCGGGCGGTTTTCAACCTGTGGCTCCTGCCTTTGCGTGGCGCGCATTCGTTTTAGAGCTTCACGGATGGAGGGCGGGCGGTTTTCAAAATGTGGCTCTTGCCCCAACGCCGCATACATTCGTCTTCTTAACCGCCTACAGCAGTTTCACGGATTCTTGCGGTTGACGTGCCAGAAATGGTGTTCTGGCGCGATTTCGATCGTCAGGTCGCAACAGTAGCGTTGATTCGCGGAGTTGAAATCCCAGGACAGGCCTTTTGGTACGGTTGACGATTCTAAGACGATTGAGCGGGGCTCTCTTCGCAGTGAAAATTGGTCCCTATAGAAGCTTAGTAAGAGGGAACTTGAAGGAGGGTTTATTGCAACATCGTTGATGAGCCTTGGGTTTGCTCTGGTCCGCCTCCTTTCCTCCTCCTCTCCTCCTCCTGCCCTGGCCAACTTCGGTCATTTCCTGCCCCACAGGGAGCTTCACCTGGGACCCCAGTGGGCGTGCGTTCGCATGGAGCCGCCGCAACCATTTCGGCACACCCATCACATGTTTCCAGACCACCTGGGAACTACACCTATGGCCTCAGTGGGTGCTTTCGCATGTCGGCACACCTCTCATGCTTTTCCTGCTCCCTGGGAAACTCCATTGAGGGTAGATTCGCATGGCGCCGCCGCGCCCATATCGGTACACCCCTCACGCGTTTCCTGCCCCCGCAGGGAGTTCCACCCAGGGCCCCAGTGGGTGCGTTCGCATGGCCCCTCACTAGGAGCATGTCTTGTAAGGGGAGCTCCACCTGGGGCCCCACTGGTTGCGCTCGCATGGCGCTTCCGCGCCCATGTCGGGGCACACCTCGCACGCGTTTCCTGCCTTCCCCAGGGGGCTCCACCTAGGGCCTCAGTGGGTAAGTTCGCATGGCGCCGCCGCGCCTATCTCGGCACACCCCTCACGCGTTTCCAGACCCCGCAGGGAGCTCCACCCAGGCCTCACTGGGTGCGTTCGCATGGCGCCGTCGCTGCCATTTCGGCACACCCCTCACGCTCTCCCTGCCCCTGGGGAGCTCCACCCATGGCCTTAGTCGGTGCGTTCGCAGGGCGCCGCCGCGCCTAGGTTGGCACACCCCTCACGCGTTTCCTGCGCCTGCAGGGAGCTCCACTTAGGGCCCCAGTGGGTACGTTCGCGTGGCGCCGTCGCACCCATGTCGGCACACACCTCTACGTATCCAGACATCACAGGGAGCTCCACCTAGGTCCCTTTGGGTGCGTCCGCATGGCGCCGTCGCTGCCATTTCGGCACACCCCTCACGCTCTCCCTGCCCCTGGGGAGCTCCACCCAGGGTCTCAGTCGGTGCGTTCGCAGGGCGCCGCCGCGCCCATTTAGGCACACCCCTCACGCGTTGCGTGCCCCGCAGGGAGCTCCGCCTAGGGCCCCATTGGGTGCGTTCGCATGGTCCCTCACCAGGAGCGTGCCTCGCAAAGAGCTCCACCTGGGGCCCCACTGGTTGCGCTCGCATGGCGCCGCCGCGACTATATCGGCACACACCACGCGTTTCCTGCCCCCCCAGCCACCTAGGGCCTCAGTGGGTAAGTTCGCCTGGCGCCGCCGCGCCCATCTCGGCACACATCTCACACGTTTCCAGACCCCGCAGGGACTTCCACCTAGGCCTCACTGGGTGCGTTCGCATGGCGCCGTCGCGGCCATTTCGGCACACCCCTCATGCGGTCCCTGTTCCCAGCAGGGAGCTCCACCCAAGGCCCCAATGGGTGCGTTCGCATGGCGCGGCCGCGCCCTTTTCGGCACGCCCCTTACGCGTCTCCTGCCCCCGAAGGAGCTCCACCCAGGACACCAGTCGCGTCCAGTCGGCACACCTCTCTGTGTTCTCGTGCGTTGAACGGTCGTGTTTATAGTCGCCTCGCGTTCAGAGTGCTGGGTTCTCCGCCTGGATTTTTGCTGGTTTGGAAGAGGGAGCCAAAATCATCTTTGGGGCCCTCTTGTGTCTTTCTCTGGGCCCCCAGAGCTCTCTTTGTAGACTCCCTGGGGCTCTCTGGGAGCTCCCTGGGGGCTCCTTCGAAGGGGGGCGGGGCAATGGGTGAGGGGAGGGGAAGCAATGCGGAGGCGATCGTTCCATGATTCGATCGAGTCGATCGGCTCGATCGATCGAGCAGATGATACAAGAACGGCTCGGAACCGCTGCCCACCATCGATTCGAGCGTTCAAGCGATTCGATCGAGCTGCGATCCAGGGCAGCCTCTGGACCCGCACAAGGCATCAACGAAGCACCGTGCCCTGCCAGGGCCATCCTGGGCCCCCAGGACCCCATGAGTTGCATCGACCTCCCGACGGAGGCATGCGATCCAGAGCTTTTGGCACACAGCGCTGTGGCGCGACACGCTAGCCACGTCCCAGTCCCCGAGCGTCACACGGACACGGTGGTTCAGATGGGAGGACGAATTCAAGAGACATGCACATTCGAAAGAGCGTGTTCTACCGCTGCTGGCAGAAAACCGGGGGGGGGTCACTACCAGTTCGAACCCCTCCCCCCCCCTCCGGAAAACCGGGGGGGGGTCACTACCGGTTCGAACCCCTCCTCCCCCCCCCCAGTTCATCATGAAAAGGGGGGGGGTCACTACTGGTTCGAACCCCCCCCCCCCTTCGAAAACCGGGGGGGGTCACTACTGGTTCGACCCCCCCCCCCCTCCTCGAAAACCGATGGGGGGTGCGGACAGTGGTGGGGACGGTGGTGGTGGGGACAGTGGTGAGGGGACAGCGGGACAGTGGTGGGGACAGTGGGACAGTGGTGGGGACTGTAGTGGTGGGGACAGAGGTGAGGACAATGGTGGGAGCAGTGGGGACAGTGGACAGTGGTGGGGACGGTGTTGGTGGGGACAGTGGTGTGGGGACAGGGGGAGGTGGAAACAGTGGGACAGTGGAGGGTACAGAGGTGGTGGGGACAGTGGTGAAGGCGGTGGCGAGGACGGCGGTGGGACAATGAGACAGAGGTACAGTGGGGACAGTGGTGGGGACAGTGGGGACAGTGGTGGGAACAGTGGGACAGCTCAGTGGGACAGCGGAGGAGTCAGTGGGACAGTGGGGACAGTGGGGATAGTCGGGCAGTGGTTGGGGCCGTGGAGAAAGTGGGGAGAGTGGAACCGTGGTGGGAACAGTGGTGGGGACAGTGGGGACAGTGCGACAGTGGTGGGAGCACTGGTGGGGACAGTAGGGACGGTGGTGGAACCAGTGGGGACAGTGGTGGTGAGGACAGTGGTGCTGGGAACAACAGTGGGGGATGTGGCGCGGACGGTGGTAGGGACCGGGAGTCGTTTGCTGGCGGTGAGTGGGGGGGGTGGGGAGGGGTTCGAACCGGTAGTGACCCCCCCTCCGGTTTTCGAGGGGGGGGGGGTCGAACCGGTAGTGATCCCCCCCGGTTTTCGAGCGGGAGGGGGAGGGGGGGGGGGGGGTTAGAGGAGGGGGGGGGGTTTGCCGGGGGAGGGGGGGGGGGGGGGGGGGGGGATTTTCGGAGGGGGGGGGGGACCCCCCGGTTCCGGAGGAGGAGGGGCAATTTTCCACAGTACAGCGGCGGTGGATCACGTTCTTTTGCACAGTCACGCGGGTGGTGTTCGTGGCAGGCCGTCGCCCAGCAGCGTGACAGCGATGGAAGAGCTTCAACTTGGCTACAACGCTGGAAAGGATCGTACAGGAAATGAAGAAGAAGAGGTGAGGGGCCATGCGCCCCGCCGGGCGCGCTGCACCAGCCATCCTGATGCGCCCAACCTTGAACCTTGAGCCTTGAACCCCGAGCGTCAACGTCCCGAGCTTTTCCCGTCCTCTTGCAGGGTGCAGCGTGTCGCCCGGGGCCGCCGCCGCGCGGCACGCTGAGCAAACGCCCCCGACCGCAGATGCCCTCTGCGCGTTGCACCGCCATGGGAGAGGAGCGGTGAGGGTGGAGGGGCGACGGGAGCGGGTGAGGGTGGAGGGGGGAGGGGCGATGGCGCTGGGGCCCAGGTCTCCGGCGTTTTTTTTTACTCACCTCCTGGGCCCCGGGAGCCCTCGACCGAATCCCCAGGGCCTTTTTTTATCTTCTCTCGTTTGCTTTGGGCCGGGACACGGCCCCCAGACGCCGAGATCGCCTCCACAATTCGATTCGCCCTCCGTGGTTGTGTCCACGAGGCCCCGTCCGGCTGGGCCCCTCCTCCTGGGGAAGAGCCGGCCACCCGGCCCCCTCCTGGGCACCGTGCTGTCTCGTTCCCCGCGCCCGTCCGGAGTCCAGGCCAGAGGGGGATCATGAATAGTAGGCGGAGGAGGAGGCGGAGGAGGAGGCGGAGGAGGAGGAGGCGGAGGAGGAGGAGGCGGAGGAGGAGGAGGCGGAGGAGGAGGCGGAGGAGGAGGAGGCGGAGGAGGAGGAGGAGGAGGCGGAGAACTTCGGCCTCAGACGCCTCAGGACCTTCTCGTGATGTGGGCTCCTGGAGCTCTCGACCCCTTCTCTGGGGACCACTTTGTCATGCCGGGCCGTTTTTGGATGGCTCTGACAAGCCCCGGCATCCCAGGAGATCTTCCGGAGGTTCAGGCAATGACAGGGGGGTCAACACAAGGGGGGGTACTACCTTCTCATGGTTACCCAGGGTCGACGAAGAGGCGGAGGAGGAGGAGGAAGAGGAGGAGGAGGAGGAGGAGGAGGAGAAGGACCAGTGTAAACCCAAGACGTAACAACGATGCTGCAGTAAACCCTCCCCTCAAATTCCCTCTTCACAGGGCCCTACAACAATTGATTTTCATGCGGGAAATGCCCCATATCAAGCCAGGCGTCTCAGTATCCTCAATCGTGCCGTAGCACCATTCCTGGGACTTCACCATTGCGAATTAAAGGTGACTGTTGCGACTTGCCAACCCTAAATCGTGCTAGAACACTATTCGTGGACTTCAGTACTGCGAATCAAAGTGATTGTTGCGTCCTGACAATCCAGAGTCTTGCCAGAACGCCCTGCTGCGACGTGGACCACGCGGATCCCTGAAACTGTTGCAAACGTTCACCGCGAATGCGCGCTGCGCTGAGGCGAGAACCACAGCTCGAAAGAGCGCTGCCCCTCGTCTCTTGTGAAGCTGCTGCGCACTTCGAGGACGAGTGAGAGCGGCGCCCACGGCGAGAACCGCACCTGGAGAACGACCCGACCTCTCCCTCCGTGGAGCTCTCTCAAGCTTCTGGGACGCGTGTGCGCGGCGCTCGGGCGGCCGCCACACTGTGACAGCGACCTGCCCTCCACCCGTGAGGTTCTTGCAGGCTTTTCAGGCGAACGTGCGCGAGGGAGGAGGAGGAAGGAGGAGGGAGGAGGAGGGAGGAGGAGGGAGGAGGAGGGAGGACGAGGCAGGAGGAGGCAGGAGGAGGCAGGAGGAGGCAGGAGGAGGAGGAGGGAGGAAGGAGGAGGAAGGTGGAGGGTGGTGGAGGAAGGACGAGGGATTCCCTGGTCCATTGACGGCGCTAAATGAAAACCCCTCGCCCTCCGGCCGTGAAGCCGTGGTACATCTCAAGCTGCACGAGCACACATGGCGAGGAGCTCTCGGGCAAAACGGCCTGCCCGCCGTAGCAACACGTCTGGGTGCGCGAGAGGGAGGTTTTTCAAAAGGCAAAGTGATGGAGTAGGTACGGTCTAGGATCGTTTTTTATTGATGTTTTTGGGCGTCTTTGGGAGTCCTGGGGGTTTTAGGGTCCAGAGGTGTCCGTTCCCTTGAGGAGGTGGCAGCCCCCTTAGCGGTGACCTCCCTGGACATTGCCTGGGAAGTTTCTGGATGTCGCGGAGAAGTCCAGCAACGATGAGAAGCCTCGAACCTCTTCGACCCTCCCCCCCCTCCTGTTATCCGACGCCTCTTGAGACACTCAGGCCAGAGCCCCAGAGCCCGGTCTTCCTGCGGTGCGCCTCGGGCCGGGTCGATCCTTGAAAGGCCCGACGGCCCGAAGTTGGTCGCGGGAGGCCCGGGGCGCTGAGAGGCTGCGGCGCGGGGGCCTCGGGGCGCTGGACCCCTCGGAGCCCAGGGCAGGCCTCTCTGCTCTGTCGCGGCCGCGCGTCAGAGAGGCCCTTCGCCGGAGGAGTGACCCTTTGCGGCCCCCCCCCCCCGCCAGCGGTGTCTTGCGCGCGCGAAGCTCCTCCCCAGGCTCCTCCTCCTCCTCCTCCTCCTCCTTCTCCTCCTCCTCCTCCTCCTCCTCCTCCTTCTCCTCCTCCTCCTCCTCCCCCTCCTCCTCCTCCTCCTCCTCCTCCCCCTCCTCCCTTCAGAAGGGGGTCCCAGCACATGGGGTCGGAGGATCGCGCCGCATCGGTCCCATCCAGTCTGTACTCGGACCCCATTGGGGAGGCCTCGGGGTCTCCGTCCCCACGGCGCCCTTGATGCCGTGCACCTAGCCCAGTCCCCCGACGTCGTGATTTTCTCACCACGTGGATCCCTGGAGGTCCGGAGCCAATCCCCTGCGGCGGCTCCTCATCCAGGGTCGTTCTTTGACGGTCTCGGGGCTCGTTGGAGGCCCATGGAGGCCGACACCCCGAGAAGCGTGTTTTTTTCAATGCGCCCGACGTTCTGCTTTTTCCTTACCGTCGACCCCCAGTGGTCTCGGCCCATTCCCCTGGACCGGCTCGTCATCCTGAATCGTTTTTGACGTGCCCGAGACACGGCAAGGGGCCCCAGAGGCCGAAAACAGCGAAAAACTTTCCGTCGTGATTTTTTCCTGCCGCGGGGGGGTCTGGGAAGGTCATTTCTGCCTGGGGGCCCCTCCGGCGCGCGGCCGGCCCGTCGGGCGCAGCCGCTGCGCCGCCCGCCGGGCCCGGGCCCGCCGCGCCGGGGAACCGCGGATCCGGGGCCGCGGGGGCCTCGCCCAGAGAAGCAGGCGCGGTGGCGGGGGGGGGGGGGGGGCGCTTCACCCTCCTCCTCCTGCCCCTGCCTCCTCCTCCCGTCCTCCTCCCTCCTACCTACTCCCCCCTCCTCCTCCCCCGCCCCGCTGGCCGTGATGAGGCCCTCGTCGGAGGTGTTCTGGGTCGCAAGCTCGTGGGCCCTCGGTTTCTGTCGCGATATGGAGCTGTGCTGCTCTCCTTTTTCCTGCTGCTCTCATTCGTTTGTCGCCCGAACTCGGCGCGCTCTTCTATCCGGGTCCATCCTCCTCCCCCCCCCTCTTGCTCCTGCTCGCCCCGGGGAGGCTCCGCGGGATCGGAGCGCCGCGCGCCAGCAGGGAGGTCTTCGGAGGTCCTTGAGATCCGTCTGGGCGTTGCGGAAAAACACACACATACGTGCCCGCTAGACTGCTGCCGTGATGCTGCTCGAGGCTCACTGGCCTTTTTCCACATGGCCTGGGCAAAAGCTGAGAGACTGGCAAAGTCCAGGAGTCGATCCTGGAGTGTTGTTATCCACTCACTGTTTGATAACAACCAAAGCCTTTTTTTGCTGCTGCTACTCCTTCTTCTTCTCCTCCTCCCCCCCTCCTTCCCCATCCTCCTCTCATGTTGTGCTGCCTCTACTACTCCCCCCGCCCAACCCACCTCCGCCGCAGGCCAGAGAGATGTGCTGCCCCCAGGGTTGGCCGAGCGGGCCAAGGATAATCCTGGGGGGGCGGTGAGAGCTTTGTTGGGGTGTCCCGCGAGTGATTCGGGGGCCCAGCCTCGTGAGGAGTTTGGGACCAGAGAGGGCCCAAGGTGCACGTTTTGCCTTGCCGACTTCCTAGCTTTCGGCCTCAATGTAGGTGAAGCGTTGAAGCCTAGAGTGAGAGTCGAACGTTCTGAAGAGCAGGACGTGGATGAACTGGCTGTCTGCTGAACTGTATCCCAGGGGGGCTCTGTCGCGGACCTCGGGCGGGTCGTCGGCCTTCCTGCCCTTGGTTGACAAAGGTCCACTCTGAAGGGCCCCCCTGGGGCAGTGGCGGACTGTGGGACTTCTTTCCCCCCTTTTCCTTCCCCTCAGTGGCGTGCGGTCCTCCTTTCATGTTTGTCCTGCTCATCCTCCTGCTCATCCGAAGCCTCCTCCTCTTCATCCTCCTTCTCGTCTAATGTGCCGTATTCCCCTTCTTCCCCAAACAGTGCTTGCATTTAGGATTTCTTACGTCTGCTCTAGGGAACTTGGCTTGTCTGCCAGTCAGGCGGCTATGTTGCCGCTGTCGCCGCCCCGTCGCTGCCCAATCGCCGCCTCCTCGCCGCCACTGTCGTCGCTCCACATAGATTGCACAACACATATTGCACCACACAGATTGTACCACATATATTCTGTTTTCTAGAAAGAGAATAGACTCTACCCGCCGGGGTTTATCCCATCCCCTTTTCGTATTGCAATTTGCATATGTTTCTGGACCGTCGTCCGTCCTAGATCTGAACTCGTACCATCCCAGCCGAGCCGGTATCGCCCCCCCCCGCCATCCTTTGTAGCATATATTATTCGCGCGCATTCGTTGGTCAAACATCATAAGTTCTCAATAACCCCTTGCAAACAAACAAGACGAAGTGCGCACGCGCGCGTCGTCGCGCGCACAAGTCCTTCAAAATCTTTCATTTTCGATTGGATTTTTAAACCGGGTGTCAAACCACATGCAAAAGCACATGGTCCCGCAACACGTGTTTTCAAAACAAACTTGTGCGCGCGCTCGTGTTAAGGAAACCGTTCGTTTGTTGATATCAAACAGGCTTCGCGCGCGCATGTCGAAATCGTTCGAACGCCCTTGCACGCGTGCCGTCGCGAGAATCCTTTGCAACAGATAGGACGAACTGCGCGCGCGCGTTGTCGCGCGCGCGTGCCGGAATCTGTCAACAACCTTCGGTTTCGTAGCGATTTCAAAACCCAGTGCCCACAAAACATACAACAACACATGGTTTCGCAACATCAGTTTTCCAAAAAGCGTGCGCTTGCGCTCTTGGATTTTTGCCGAGACAGCCATATTTTGGGTTTAAGTGTCAATCGAAATGTTCATGGAATTCTGCCACACGGGCCTCTCGCGCCGCATGCCAACATCATTCGCACGCCCTTGCGCGAGTGCTGGGGGGGCACGATCCGTGTCAAATCATACCATGCGGGCCACTGTCGCGCGTTGGCCGCGCGCGCATGTCGAGCTCTTTCCAAAACGTTCATCACCGACGCGAGGACGCTGTCATCGTCGTCGGCGTAATCATCGGCGCCCGCACTTCGTCGTTGTCAACATCGTCACCAGTATCGCTACTATCAGCACCGTGTCTACCCTTGTCGACGTTGCCATGAGTACCGCGCCCGCCCAAGTCGCCGACTCGCACTGAAGTGCTCGCTGGCATGCGCCCAGCGGTCAGCGCCACCGCGGCCGCGTCGGTCGCGCCAAACTAGCTGGCCGCTGCGCGCGCGCTTGGGTTGGCGCGGCCGCAAAGGTGCACCAACCAACGCCCAGCATGCAGCGCAATCGCGACCGAATGGGTTTTACAAACCAAGTTGTGGGTGGTGGTGGGATGTTCGCAACTGCGTGGGATGTGCCAACTCATTCATCGTCAATCAAGTCTACCATATAGATTGCACCACACCGATCGCACCACATAGACCCTGCTTAAAAAAAAAGGGAGTCTATCCCCCCTGGGATTATCACCCCCTTTTTTCCGTATTGCAATTTACGGATCATTCTGGCCCATTGTCCATTTTAAAGTTGAGTTCTTACATCCCAGCCCAACCAGTATCGCCCCCCCGCCGTCATCTGCAAAATATACTATGCGCGCGCAGTCGATTATCACAAACCATACGTGTTCAATCCCTTGCAAAAAAAGAGACGACATGCACACGCGCGCGTCGTCGCAAGCGCATGCCGGAAGCCTTCGAAGACGTTCGGCTTCGTAAGGATTTCAAAATCGAGTGTCCAAAACACATATAGAAACGCACAGTGTCGCAACACGGATTAAACAAACAAATATTGTGCGCGCGCTCTTGCGAATCCTTAAATAAACGATCGGTTTTTCAACTTTTGAGAAAATGATTCCAATCGGGCTTCGCGTGCGAACGCCCCTGCGCGCGTGCCGTCGTGAGAATCCTTTGCAACAGATGGGACGAAGTGCGCGCGCGCGTCGTCGCGCGCGCATGCCGAAATCCGTCAAAGACCTCCCAGCTTTCGTGCCGATTTCAAAACCGAAGGCCGAACACACGCACATAACAATGAATGGTTTCGCAACATCAATTTTCCAAAAAGCGTGCGCTCGCGCTCTTGCGAATTTTTGAGAAACCATAGTTGTCAAACGTTTTCATGGAATTCTGCCAAGCGGGCCCCTCGCGCCGCATGCCGACATCATTCGCACGCCCTTGCGCGCGTGCTGGGGGGGGGGCACGATCCGTGTCAAATCATATCATGCGGGCCACTCGCGCGTCGGCCGCGCGCGCATGTCGAACTCGCCGTCAGCATCGTCACCACCATCGCTACTATCAGCACCGTGTCTACCGTTGTCGACGTTGCCAGGGTACCGCGCCCGCCCTAGTCGCCGACTCGCACTGAAGTTCTCGCTGGGATGTGCCCAGCGGTCAGCGCCACTGCGGCTGCGTCGGTCGCGCCAAAGTAGCTGGCCGCTGCGCGCGCGCATGCGCGGGCTGTCGCGGCCGCAGAGCTGCACCACCCAGCGCTAAGCACTCGTCGCAATCGCCGCCGCATGGGGTTTGCAAGCCAAGTTGCGGGTGAGTGGGTGGGATGTTTGCGCGGGCAGTGGGGTGGACAATTTCAAATTGACCATTGATTAATTCTCCTTTTGAAAATCAGAATAGGATCTACCCCCCCGAAGTTATCGTTCCCCCTTTCGGGTATGTAAATCATACATGATTCTGACCACATGTCCATCTTAATCATATTAAATATGAATTTACACTATCCCCGGGGGGCCGGTATCCCCCCCCCCCCGTCTGAGGTTCCCTTTAAAAAACACTATGCGCTGACATCTTTTGTTCTAACATAACACTTTTTTCTCGAATCCTTTGCAAGAGAACTGAGACGAAGTGCGCACGCGCACGTCGTCGCGCGCGCATGCCGAAATCCTTCAAAAACCTTCGGTGCTGGAAGGAGTTCGCAACCGAATTTCCAAACAACATACAACAACACAGGATTTCGCAGCACGGCATTGCTAAAAAAGCTTCCGCGCGAGCTCGTGCGAAATCTGAAGAAAACCATCGGTTTTGCAAGATTTTCAAAACATGCTACCAAACGGGCTTCGCGCGCGCGCATGTCGAAATCTGTCGAACGCCCTGGCGCGTGTGCCGTCGCGAGAATCCTCTGCAAATAACGGGACGAAGTGCAGACGCGCGCGTCGTCGCGCGCGTATGCCGGAAACTTTCAAAACCCATCGGTTCCGGAAGGATTTCAAAATCGTGTGTCCAAAAAACCTGCAAAAACAAGGTTTCGCAACACAGATTTGCTAAACAAGTTTCCGCGCGAGCTGTTGCGTCGTCGTCGTCGTCGTCGCCGTCCTCCCTCCTCCGTCGTCGTCGTTGTCGGCGCCGTCGTTCTCTGTCTTTCCTCGTCGTCGTCGTCGTCGTCTTGGCGTCGTCGTCGTTTCCGTCGTCGTTGTCGCCGTGGTCGTTGTTTCCTCTTCCCTCGACGTCGTCGTCCGTCGTCGGCGTCTCGTCGTCGACCCTCCTATTTCGTCGCCGTCGTCGTCGTCGTCGTCGTCTTCCCTCCTCCCTCGTCGTTGTCGTCGTCGGCGTCGCCGTCCTCCCTCCTTCTTCGTCGTTCGCGTCGTCGCCGTCCTCCCTCCTCCCTCGTCGTTGTCGTCGTCGTCGTCGTCGTCGTCCTCCCTCCTCCCTCGTCGTCGTCGTCGTCTTCGTTGGCGGCGTCGTTGTCGTCGTCGTCGTCGTTGTCTTCGTCGCCGTCGGCGTCGTCGCCGTCGTCGTCGTCGGCGTCGTCGCCGTCGTCGTCGTCGGCGTCGTCGTCGTCGTCGTCGGCATTGTCATCGTCGTCGTCGTCGGCGTCGTCGTCGTCGTCGTCGTCGTCGTCGGTGTCGTCGTCGTCGTCGTCGTTGTCGTCGTCGAAGTCGTTGGAGACGTCGTTGGTGTCGTCGAAGTCGGTGTCGGCGGCGCCGTCGTCGTCGTTGTCGGCCGTCGTCGGCGTCGGTGCCGTGGCCAAGTGCCATGCGGTACCTACCGTCACGGTCTTGTCTTAAGAGGTTTTGCGACCAAGTTGCGGGTAAGAGGTGGGATGTTTGCACGAGCAGTGGAGAGGACAGCTTCAAGACGGTAAAAGTGGATTGCACCACCTAGATTGTACCACGTATTTTGCATACCATTGGTTGTGCCACATGTGTTGTGCAACATCTATTGTGGAACATCGGTTGCGCCACGTAGGTCGCAACACATATAATGCACCACGCTCATGTATGTACATCTGTATATATATATATAACGCCACATATGGCTCCACTTCCGTTGCACCATGTAGATTGCACCACTGGTGCTGCACACCACATATCGCATACCATAGAGTGTACAGCGCAGGTTGCACCACTTAGATTGCACCACGTAGATTGCGCAACATATATTGCACAGCATCTCACCACATAAACTGCAGAGCACATGTTGCAGCACGTAGATCGCACCACATATATTTTCACCAGATGTCTTGTACCACTTAGACTGCACAACCTATCCACAGAACATATATGGCATAGAAACATATTTTACACCACATATTGGACCACAGAGATTGTGCAACGTATACGGCTCCACACCAATCGCACAACCAATATTGGATTCCATAGGTGGTGCTACACATGTTGCACCACATGGTTTCCACTACATGTTATGCACAACGTAGAATGATCCACGTAGGCGGTAGAACACAGAGTGCACGATATAGCTGGTAAAACATACATGGTACAACATATATTGCTCTTCTTGGAGTGCGCAACACGTATTGTATTGCATATATTGAACCACATCGATTGCCCCACCTAGATTGCACTGCATGGTTGCACCACCGAGACTGCACCCTGTATACTGCAACGCGTCCCGGGTTCCGTATCAATTACACCACACGTACTTCACTATAGGGTTGCAGCACATACGTTGCACCACGTGTATTCCACATCATTTAGTGCGCCACATCGGTCGCACCACACAGGTTGGTCCGCATAGTTTTTTGCGCCACATCTACTGCACCACGTTAGTTGTACCGCTTAGACTCGCACCCTCGGATTGCACCACATAGATAGTAACATGTAGATTTCTCGAAACGCACTGTTAGGGATCCACGCTGGCTAACATCGATTGTGCGTCCCACGACGGGGCAATCCTGGCCATCCAGGTCATCCAAGGCGCTCGTCGGCAGACAGGGAAGGTCGGTGCATTGGGAAGGGATGGGTGGGATGGGTAGGGTATCAGATATGGCGCGACCGCACCTAGCTTGTCCCCTCCCCCTCCCTTTCCTCCATCTCCTCCCTCTCCTCCCTCTCCTCCCTCTCCTCCCTCTCCTCCCTCTCCTCCCTCTCCTCCCTCTCCTCCCTTTCTCCCTTCCCCTCCTTCCTCTCCCCTTTCCCCTCCCCGTTCCTCCTCTTCCTCCCGCCTCCACTGGGCCCCGCCCCTCTCTTTCCCTCCCTTCCCGCTCCCGCTGTTGCCGTGGACCCCCCTCCCCCGCCCCGTCCCTGCCCCCAGGAGGAGTTGAATCAGGTGCCCAGTGCCGTTGTCAGTCCGTGCCGCCCCGCCCGCCCCACAGGGCCCGAGGACGTGGCGGCGCTGCACTCCGGCAGGTGCGGCGAGGGCACCACCCAGCGGCCTGGGCAGGCCTGGCCGTGGGGCAAACTGCGGGTCCTCAGGGCAACGGGGCCCTGAGGTGCTTCGCCGTTTTCGGTCTCCCGGAGCCCTCCTCAGGTCCTTGGGCTGCCGGAAACTTAGTCAGCAGGTAATCAGGGTTCGGGTCAAACGGGGCTCCGCCAGAACGCCGGATTCTCCACGATCCTGCGATGCTGGATTTTGGCTGAGCCAGGTTCGGGAGCAGCTCGCGGCAGTTTGGGTGGGCCTTGCGTATTGGCTGAGCTGGGCTTTGGAAGCCTTCCCCAAAATTGCAGCGCATTTTGTTCTAAATCAGCTTAGCCAGGTTTGCGCTGAGCTGGGTTCGTCCACACGACTCGGGATGACGAGCCAGTCCCGGGGAGGAGCGCCGAAGTCCAGGGTTCGTTTCTCTCAGCCCCCTCCTGCCTCTTGCACGCGGACCACCAGTCACACATACGTGTGTGTGTATGTATGTATGTATGTATGTCTGTATGTACGTACGTACGTACGTACGTATGTATATATGTATGTATGTATGTATGTTTGTATGTATGTGTGTGTGTTGTATGTGTGTGTATGTATGTATGTATGCATGCATGTATGCATGTATGCACGTATGCATATCTGTCTGTCTGCCTGTCTCTCTGTATGTATGTATGTATGTATGTATGTATGCATAGATGTAGGTCGGTAGGTGGGTAGGTTGGTATGTAGGTCGGTAAGCATGCATGCATGTATGTTCGTATGTATGCATGCATACATGTATGTATGCATACATGCATGTATGCTTATATGTATGTATGTCGCATGCATACACACATGCATGTCTGTATGCATGGATGCATGGATGCACGCATGTTTCAATGTATGTATGCCTGTCTGTATGTGGGTATACATGTACATATGCATGTATGCATGTAGATACGTATCTACGTATGCATGTATGTGTATGCATGTATGTATGCACGCACCCATGCATGCATGCATGTTATGTATATATGTATGTTTGTATGTGTGTATGTATGCATGCATGCATGCGTGCATGTATGTTTGTATGCATGTATGCATAGAGGTATGTCTGCAGGTAGATAGTTCGGTAGGTATGTCGGTATGCATGTATGTATGTATGTATGTATGTATGTATGTATGTATGTATGCGTGTATGCATGCATGTATGTACATATAGATGTATGTATGCATGACTGTATGCATTTATGTCTGTCGACCTGAACGATTGTAGACATGTATATATGCAAGTATGTACGTATGTAGATTCGTATTTATGTGTACGTATGTATGTATGCATGCATGTATGCATGCATGTCTATATAAAGGTATGTGTGTATACATGCGTGTATGTATGTATAAATGCATGTATGTATGTATGCATATGTGCCTGTATGCTTGTGTTCCTGTATGAAGGTTTTGTATGTTTGTGTGTATGCATTGTATGTACCATGCGTATATGCATGAAGGTCTTGTATGTTTGCGTGCCTTTCTTTCTGTCTGTCTGTCTGTCTGTCTGTCTGTCTGTATGCATGTCTGTCTGTATGTATGCATGCATGTGTGTATGTACGTATGTATGTTTGTTCATACCGTAAGGGTTTCGCCCCCTGCCGCCGGCCCTCTCTCTATCATAATGGGATCTATCAGAGTCGCGTCGGTGCGTCTCGGCGCTGCCTTGGCGCATCTGGGAACATCATGCGGGGGCGGATGGGAATCATCAGCGCACATCGGCACTTTGGCGTTATCGAAGACGCCTACGGCGAATCACCGCCGCCCCCTGCCTTTTTGGACGCGCCTATGTGGCCGAACGTTGAGGCCAGACCTGCCAAGCTATCGGATCATGTGTTCCCCGAATCGGTTTGGAAAGCCTGCGGGGAACACGTGGGCATCTTGAAGGTCATCTTGGCCGTCTGGAGGCCATTTTGACGTTTTCGGGCCTTCTTGGAGGACGTCTTGGAGGGCTCTTGGGCAGTCTTGGAGGCCATCTTGAGCGTCTTGGAGACCTCTTGGGCCGTCTTGGGGGCCTCTTGGGGCCGTGTCTTGGTCCCCGTGGGCGATCTTTGGGGGCACTTGGGCCGTCTCGGGCAGTCGGAAGGTAGAACAAAAAACAGATGCCACAATCCTTCAAACACCAATGGGAAATCTATGATTTTGGCCTTTTCGGGCCTTCCTGGGGGCCCTCTTGGGGGCCTCTTGGGCCGTCTTGGGCCATCTTAGGGCCATGTTCGGCCATATTCGTGGGCTCCTGGTCCGTCTGACGCCGTCGGAAGCTGTTTGGGGGGCCTCTATGGGCCGACTTGGGGCCCTCTTGGAATGCTCCAGGGCCGTCTTCGAGGCCATCTTGGGCGTCTTAAAGGCCTCCTATGCCGTCTTGGGGGCCTCTTGGGGCCGTCCTGGGGCCCTCTTGGGCCGTTCTGGGGCCATCTTGGAGACCTCTTGGGCGATCTTTCGGCGATATTTTGGGGCTCTTGGGCCGTCTCGGGCCGTCGGAAGGCCGAAAAAGAACAAATGTCAAAATCCGTCAAACACCCCAGGAAAACCAATGTTTTGGGCCGCTTCTGGCCTTCCTTGAGGCCCTCTTGGGGGCCTCTTGGGCTGTCTTGGGCCAGCTTCGAGCCAACTTCGGCCATCTAGGTTGGGGCGGTCTTGGGTGGGGGCGTCTGGGGCCGTCATGGGGCCATCTTGGAGGCCTCTTGGGCGATCTTGGAGCGATCTTGGGAGCCTCTTGGGCCGTCTTGGGCCGTCGGAACGCCGAAAAGGCGCAAATGCCAAACATATTCAAAAACCTACGGAAAATCAATGATTTGGGCCTCGTCGGGCCTTCCTGGAGGACGTCTTCGAGGATCTTGGGCCGTCTTGGAGGCCTCTTGCGGGCCTATTGGGCCGTCGTAGACCATCTTGAGGCCATCTTGGGCCGTCTTGGGTGCATCTTGGAGCCATCTTAGACGTCTTTGAGACCATCTTGGCTGTCTTGGAGGCATCTTGGAGGCCATCCTGGGCCATCTTGGCCGTCTGGGAGACCATTTTGGGCCAACTTGGGAAAACAAAGGCATTGACGGACGGATTTTCGGGAATCTCCCGGGACCCCGGCAGGACGGGCCAAAGCCCCAGGGGAGTTCTTTTGGAAAAAGAACCAAAACCAAAAGCCATACCATCCTGCACGCCAGGCACCCCTTTGATCAATCAAAGGGGGCGGCGGACCCTAGTGGCCTTCGGTCCATCCCGCCACCGTGCCTGGGCTGTGGGTCTGAGGCCTCTTGTATATGGGTTGGGGGGTCGTGGGGAGCTTCACGGGGGCCTCTTTGGAGGCGGTTTGGGCGCCTCTTGGGGGCCTCTTGGGGCCTCGTGGGGTATCTTCGGGGCCTCGTCAAGGCCTCTTGGGCGCGTCTTGGGCGCCTCTCGGGGCCTCTTGGGGCCTCCCAGGGGCTTATCCTGCTGTTCCTCCTCCTTCACGCTCGTTCCTCTCCCTCCTGTTCCTCCTCCCCCCTCCTCCCCCTTTCCTCCTGCCCGTCCTCCATCCAGCCCGGAAGGAGTGGATGCGGCATAAGCAGGACGGCTGGCTGCTCAGAACGAAAAGATGGAGAGCGTGGAAGAATGGCTCCTTGACCGCCAGCGAGCGCAGGGTGCTTCTCACGTGTTGGTACGGGGAAGCTGCGGTCAAGCTTTTTACGCCTCAGTGGCCCGCCGTCCAGAAGGCGTGATGGGCTTCTGGGTGCGCTCCTTCCGTGGACGGCACCAACGATGACCTTGTCAAGATCCGAGGTGGGCCTGACTGGAAGGCGCCTCCAGTCGGGGCGACATTATCTGAAGATTTTCCTTTTTGGCGCATCTGCGAGCCAGCAGGTGGGTCGACGTGCCAGCGGAGCCAGTGGATGCTCCTGGGCCGGACGTGGACTCCGACGCGGATTCCTCGTCGTCTTCGTCGACGTCTTCGTCGAGCAGCTCTCCGTCGGTGCCCAGCTTGCACCTGGATGTCGAGGCCCGCGAGCTCGACCCTGGCGAGGCCAGAGAAGAAGTTCAGCCCGCCGCCGCGCCAGCTCCGATCCTGGGCGACGCCGAAGCGCAGGCTGAGGGCGACCCTGCGCCCGAGACGCCCTTGCAAGATCCTCCCGTGGACGACGCGGAGCCGCTGGCTGCAGCGGTGCCGGCCGCGCCGATGCCAATGATGACGCAGGAACAGCTCCTCCATCTCATGTAGGAGCCGAAGCGCGAGGGAACGCCGAGGCTGGCCGTTGCGAAACTTCGTAAGCTGCGCGCGGACAACCAGCCGCTCAGGGGCAATCTGCTCCCGCATGACTTGAACGAGATCATTATCGACATGTTTTTGACGCGATTCGGCTGCATCCCGCCTGGCGCATCGATTGTGTCGGCGAGTATTTCCTGCCCCGTAAAGGATTTCTCGGCCACTCCGACGCCCGTGCTCAGCGTGCTTGCGCCAGGGTGCTGGTAGGAATGGTTAGACATAGGTGGGGCACGTGTACAGATGGCTTACAGTAGGGGCGAGAAGCTGAGAACAGCTAGGAATAGCTTGGAATATGTCGGAATCGGTAGGACTTCGTACGACTAGCTAGGAATATGTGGGAGTTTGTATGCATAACTAGGTATGGGTTAGGACTGCGTAGGAATGGGTCGGAATAGCGAGGAATAAGTGCGCATAGCTAGGAAGAGCTCGGCGTTAGCTAGGTATGGGCGCGAATGAATAGGAATGGCTCGGAATAGGTAGGGCTAGCTTGGGATAGTTAGGGAACGCTAGGAATCGCTAGGAGTAGGCAGGAGTAGGTGGGAATAGTTGGGAATAAGTAGGATTAGGGAGGAATGCCTTGGGATATGTAGGAATAGCTAGGACTTGGTAGGACAATCTAGGACCGAAGGGGCACAGGTGAGAATAGCTAGGAAGTGGTAGGAATAGCTTGGAGTAGGTCGGAGCTCGGAGTAGGTCGGCATATGTAGAAATAAATAGGAATGGATTGGACTGGCTAGGAATAGTTAGGAATGGGCCGGAATATCAAGGAACTGGTAGGAATATGTGAGAATAGGTGTTGAAACGTCGGAATGGCGCGGGATAGTTTGGAATGCTTAGGGGGAACAGCTAGGAATGTTTTTGAATCTAATGATATTTACGCATGGCGAGGAGTCGCTCGGCGTAGCTAGGGGAAGGTGCGAATAGCTAGGAATAGTTAGGAATAGGTCGGGATAGCTAGGAATCGATACTGCTAGGTAAGAATAGCTAGGAATTGGTAGGACAACCGCGAATTAGTAGGAATTTGTAAGAATAAGTAGGCGTAGGTTGGTCTAGGTTGAAGCTGAGAATAGGACGGAGTAGTTAGGAGTAGGTCGGAATGGCTCGGTTCGGAATATCTAGGGACAGCTAGAAATAGGTGGGAATGGCTCGGCCTGGGTAGGAGTAGCGGGCTAGTTAGGATTAGCATGCGGGCCCCAATGATGCCGTTCCCGCAACGGCCCCCCAGGGGGCGAGTTCGACTTCCCCCCCCCCCCCTTCTGCCCCTCTTAGCCTGATCGCCCAGCTGCCATCAGCCACCCAGCTCCGCCGCTGCTGCCGCAGCTGTCCCTCTCGCCCTCTCCCCGCCTATCTGCTATTCAATGTAATTCTCCGCGTGCGCTGTTTGGTTGGCTGATTCCGGTTGGTTGGCTGGTTGTTTGGTTGGTTGGGCGTTCGAGCGCGCCCCGTGGGTCACCTGCGCGGCGGCCGTTGCGCGCGGGGAGCGCGTGGAATGCAAATGCACCGACTCATGATGTTGCCCGGCGCGCTAGTGAAACAAATGGTTTTCCCCCGGCCAGTTCTCGGGTGACCCGCCCGTTGGTGGGTCACCTGTGCGGCGCGCGGTGCCCAGGCGGAGCGCATTGAATGCAAATGCAGCAATTCATGGTGTTTCCCAGAAAGCGGGTGAAACATTTGTTTTTTTCCGAGCCAGTTTTCGGGTGACCCACCCGTCGTCGGGTCGCCTGTGCGCCGCGCGGTAGGTACACGGGGGGGGGCGTATGGAATGCAAATGAACCAACTCGTGAAGCTTCCCAGAATGCTAGTGTTACGGGGATTTTCCCCCGTCAGTTTTCGGGTGACCCGCCCGTCGGTGGGTCAACTGTGCTGCGCGCGGTGCACAGGGGGAGCGCGTGGAATACGAACGCGCCAACTTCTGATGTTGCCCAGAATGCTAGTGCAACTTTTTCCGAGTTAGTTTTCGGGGGGCCCGCCCGTCGTCGGGTCACCTGTGCGGCGCGCGGTACGCAGGGGGAGCGCGTGGAATACAAGTGCACCAGGTCGTGGAGTTGCCCAGAATTCTAGTGAAACAATGGGTGTTCCCCAGTCAATTGTCCAGTGACCCGCCCGTCGAGTGACCCGCGCGTCGGTGGGTCACTTGCGCGGCGCGCGGTGCACGCGAAGTACGTGCGGAATACGAATGCAGCAAATCGTGATGTTACCCGGAATATTAGTGAAACGTTTGGTTTTCCCCAGCCAGTTTTCGGGTGACCCGCCAGTTGGTGGGTCGGTTCGCCGCGGCCGGTGCTCGAAGCGCGGCATTCGAAGGGGCGCAGTTTTGCTTTGTTGCTCGTGGCTGCCAGCGTTGTGGTGTGCGCGCAGGCTTGTCGTGGTAGGCAAGCGCAGCAATGTTCGCAGTCCCAGGGAGTCCGGCGCGTGTGATTGCGCGTGCACAACACCTGATCCTCCTGCTTGCTCCTCGTGCTGCTCCTGGTGATGATCCTGGTGCTCCTGCTGGTCCTCCTGCTGATTTTCCTCTTCCTGCTCATCCTGCTCCTGGTGCGTGGGCATTGCGCTGTTGGTCGCGGGGGCCTCGGGGGTTTTGTGCGGGATGCGCGCGGCGGCTTCTTTCGCAGATGCCGCGGCGCACTTTCTCTGCCTAGGGGCGGGGGCGAGGGGGGGCGAGGGGGGGGGGGGGAGAGTGAGAGGGGGGGAGGAGGGAGAGACAGGTTTTTTCGGTTCATCCCCTGGCTGAAAAACGGCTGGCCGCCCTTCGGGGGCCAGTCTCGTTCGGTTTTCGCGTCTGTTCGGGGTTTTCCTCGCTCGGCGCACGGGGCGAAAACCGCGGGGGGGCGGCCGCGGGCCCCTGTGGGGCCCGTTGGCCTCGTGGCGCCGTCCTCCCTCCCATTCCTCATCTCCGACCCCCCTCCTAGTCTCCTGCCTTTCGCACCAACGGGTGACCCGCCCGTTGGTGTCTCGTCAAAACGAGGGCCGAAGACCGCAGGATAGTTGGAAAACAAACCAGCGGCAAGCGGCCCTCTGTGGGTCACCTCGCCCGCCCCCCGCGCGCATGTGGCGTTATGGTTCGAGCCATTTGCAGTCCAGTCATGAAACGACATAGGGTGGACATGCGGAAGCGAGATCGCCAGCGCACCATTGAGAACGGCTGTGAGCTCGGGGGCGCCCGCCCCGCGCCGAGGTCGCCGCCCGAACGCAACGCCGACGCCGAGCGCGTGGCCGAGCTCCAGCGCGCGGCCGCCGAACGCTTGGCCTCCGCCGCGCGTTCGGCGGACGCGGAGGCCAAACGCGTCGCAGAGGCGCGCGCGGCGGAGGCCAAGCGCGCGGCCGAGGTGCGCGTGGCGGAGGCCAAGCGCGCGGCGGAGGCGCGCGGGAGGCCGAGCGCGCGACGGAGGCGCGCGTGGCGGAGGAGGCCGAGCGCGCGGAAGAGGCGCGCGCGGCGGAGGCCAACCTCGCGGCGGAGGCGCGCGTGTCCCAGGCCATCATGGAGGACCGTCGGTCCCTGGCTGCCCGGGAGCGCGGCCCCATGGAGAAAATGCAGCTGGCACCCCCCTGGCTGGCCCTACTGCGGAGCGCGCTCCCGTGGACGGTCTCTTTGCTTAATTTCCCTCCGTCGCCCCCCCTCCTCCAGCTTTTCCTCGTCTATTCCTGCTCCCTCGTCGTCGTCTTCATCGTCGTCATCATTCTGCGATGCGCGTCCTCCGCCGGCTCCTCCGCCCGGGCTTTGGCGCGCGCCGCGAAGCCCTCGAGGAGGTCCAGGCGCCGGCCCGGGGGCGGGGCGGCGCCCGCGATGGTGTAATTTACAAAAAGTTGCGTTATCTTCAATATTGTTTGTGGTTTCGGGGACGCGATCATGGTGTAATTTGCGAAGAATGATGGCTTCGGGGGCGCGGGCCTCGCGTATTTGCACGGGTCCCACGCCCCCCCCTCAGGAATTCAGGCAGCGCCATTTGTGGGTAGCAAGCGTGCTTGTTTGGGCCCCCCCCTCGCGCGGACTTCAACAATCTACAGTAGGAAACAGGGAACAGGATTGTAGCATTGCAGATTTAAAACTGCAGCTGGTGCAGGGAGCAGCGACCCAAGCCTGTAGCCGACTGGCCCCGCAAGGGGGCCGGTGGATATATGTACGTCAGTAGGTCGCGAGAAATTCGCGACGTGTCGCGACTTACTGCTGCGTGAGACATTCGCCACGGAGAAATCACTTGCCTCCCACCAGAGGGCTAAACACAAGATCCGGTCCCCTCTCTGTCAGTTTCCCCCCTCCTCAGGCGTGTGCCCAGTTTGCTGGCTCAAGTTCGCATCCCGCCCACATCAGCTTGCCCGCGCAATCGAACCGCGGCGCCGCGGCAGACGGTCCATAGTGTACAGAGACTTGTTCTTGGCTGGTCTTGTCCCTCCGTTGCCCCCTCGCGATGTTGAGGCCGCGAGTGCTGAAGACAAAGCCTTGAGAGGCGCCGCCCAGAAGCGGGGGTTGACGCAGCCTCGAGCCAGCCAGCCTGCAAAGAAGCGGGCGCTTCAATCAACGGTGCCCCCCCACCGATCCTCCATTCGGAGGGGCTTTGAGTACCTTGAAAACGGCCCCCCTTCCGCCCCCTAGTGCCATCAAATGGGGGGAGGTGCGACCGCGGAAGCGCTTGCGAGGGAAGGTGAGTCTCGCCGCCCTCGTTCTCAGCCAAGCCCAGACTTCCTGATGCTTGTATGCATGTGTTGAACTCTGGTTCCCCGTCTAGCTTCGCCAGGGAAAAATGTCGGTAAGTAAGTATGCAAGTTTCTATGTCTGCCTGTATCTGTGTGTGTGCATGTGCACGCGTGCGTGTGCGTTAGTCGGTCTGTCTGTCTGTATCTATGTTTGTACGCATGTACGTCTGTATGCACGCGCGCATGCAAACACGCATGCATGCGTGCATGCACGCATACAAGTATGTATGTATGCATGTCAGTCTGTTTGTCTGTCTGCTTGCATGCCTGTCTGTCCGCCTGTCAATATGTCAGTCTGACTGTGTTTCAATCGGTCTGTCTGTTTGTCTGCCTGTGTGCATGCATGCGTGCATGCATGGATGCATGTATGTCTGCATCGAAGGTGGGGGGGGTGTGAACGGAAGCAGCCCCAACTGGGAAATCGGTTTCGGTTTCGGTTCGCGTCGTGCGTGCGGGCGAGGCGAAGCTGCGCGAGTTTCTGCAGTTGTGGACGCCACGTGAAGCCGTAAAGGTCGCCCGCCTCCCCCGCCCCCCCCCCTTGGCAGGGCGCGGCCCCCGATGGTTGTCCCGCGGGTTGTCTTGATGGTTGTCCCGACGGTTGTCCCGATGGTTGTCCCGATGGTTGTCCCGATGGTTATCCCGATGATTGTCCCGATGGTTGTCCCGATGGTTGTCCCGATGGCTGTTCCGACGGTTGTCCCGATGGTTGTCCCGATGGTTGTCCCGATTGTTGTCCCGATGGTTGTCCCGATTGTTGACCCGATGCTTGTCCCGATGGTTGTCCCGATGGTTGACCCCATGGTTGTCCCGATGGTTGTCCCGATGGGTGTACCGATGGGTGTACCGATGGGTGTTTCGACGGTTGGCCCGATGGTGGTTACGATGGTGTTGTCCCGATGGTGTTGTCCCGATGGTGGTCCCGATGGTTGTCCCGATGGTGTTGTCCCGATTGTGTTGTCCCGACGCTCGTCCCAATGGTTAACCCGATGGTTGTCCCGACGCTTGTCCCGATGGTTGACCCGATGGTGTGCCCGATGGTGGTTGTTTCGACGGTTGTCCCTATAGTGGTTACGATGGTGTTGTCCCGATGGTGTTGTCCCGACGGTTGTCCCGATGGTTGTCCCGATGGTTAACCCGATGGTGCTCCGATGGTTGTGCCGACGGTTGTCCCGACGGTCTTTCCGATGGTTGTCCCGATGGTTGTCCCGAAGTTTGTCCCGATGGTGGCTCCGATGGTGTTGTCCCGATTGTGTTGTCCCGATGGTTGTCCCGATGACTGTCCGGGGGGGTGTCCCGATGGTGTCCGATGGTTGTCCCGATGGTTGTCCTTATGTTTGTCCCGATGGCTTTCCCGATTGTTGTCCAGGTGGTTGTCCCGATGGTTGACCCGATAGTGTGCTCGATGGTTGTCCGGATGGCTGTCCCGATGTTTGTCCCAGCGGTTGTCCCGATGGTTGTCCCGATGGTCGAGTCGATGGTTGTTTTGATGGTTGTCCCATTGGTTGTCCCGACGGTTGTCGCGATTGTTGTCCCGACGGTTGTCCCGATGGTTGTCCCGATGGTTGTCCCGATGGTTGTCCCCGGTGGTTGTCCTGACGGCTGTCCCGATGGTTGCCCCGATGGTTGTCCTGATGGTGATCGATAGATATAGTGATATATTCATGTATATTCCTCTTCCTATATTTTTTATAAGCCCGGGCGGGGGGAAAACCCATCACCCCCCCCCCCCCCAAAACCGGACTCCCGGGATCTGGGGCTTTGGCTTTGGGACCCTCCAGGCGGACCTCGAAGCGGCCCCCCTGGCCTCGCAGGGCGTTTTGCCAAGCCTTCCCAGCAGACCTAGGGCGATCAGGGGGGTCATCGGAGACGTTTCAGAGACCCCCATGACAGCGCAAGAGCGCTCCAAGAGTGACCGACGTGACCTCAAGATGGCCCAAGAGGCCCCCAGGACGGCCCCAAAGAGGCCTCCAAGAGCACTCCGAAGAGGCAAAAATCATTGATTTTCTGGTAGTTTTTGGTGAATTTTGGGGTTCTCCTCTTTTCGGCTTCCCGACGCTCCAAGACGGCGGTCTTCTGGGCGTCCGAAGCCACCTGGGAGGCTCCAAAATCGCCCCACAACCATCCGAAAGGGCTTCCAGGCAGTCCAAGAGAGCCCCAAAACGACACAACACGGGTCCAAGATGGCCCTCAGAGAGCCCCATGGCGGCCAAAGATGGCCCCAAGACACCCTCCGAAGCATTCCAAATCGTGACCCGGTCGTTCAGGGAGACCGTGGTTGGAGGCAGGGTGGCCCGAGGAAGCCCCCAGAGGCCCCCAGAATACGCCCAGGAGGCCTCCAGAAGGCCTTAGGAAAGCATGAGACCATTTTGTTTAGGCCCCCAGAGGCCCAGGAGGAGCCTCCGCAAAAAAAAGCTGAGGAGGATAGGGAGAATGCGCAGGGTATGGCGAACATGAGGAAAAAAACATGGAGGAAGGATGACGAATATCATTATCATAGCGGCGATGCCGGAAACGGCAACAAGGAGTTATCGCTAACTTGTCGGCTTGATCTTCTTGCTATTCCGCATGCAAACCAAGGACCAAGGTGCATGGTGCGAAGCGCCACTGCAGTCTTGTGTATATATATATATACATATACAGGGAGAGGTATATGGAGGGATCTATCTATATATATATATATATATACACAGATCCATATCTATAGACCGACATATTGTTCGATCTCAAGGTATATATATATAGAGAGAAGGAACTATATGTATAATCCTGTATATGTATACACATACATATATTTCGACATAAACACACACATATATATATACAGACGAACATATACATATGTGTATATATATATATAAAGAGAGAGAGAGAGAGAGAGAGAGAGAGAGAGAGGGAGAGAGAGAACGAGAGAGAGAGAGAGACAGAGAGACAGAGAGAGAGAGAGAGAGAAAGAGAGAGAGGAATCCACATATATATATAATATATATATATATATATATGTGTATATGTATGTCTATATAATACATATGAGTAGCACCACCATCCACCACCAGGAACTCAGAGCCATCGCAAGTCGATCGCCTCCCCCTTCCCCCCCAAACCTCATTATCACCCGAAGGATGTTCTTATCGGTATATGTAAGAATTCATCGTTCATTTCCGCGCTGAACCAGCTTGTTGTTGAGACCTCTCTTCGGAAATCAGCGCTCTTTGAACACGACAGATCCTGTGGGGTAGGGGCGCTGACGAAACAGGTGACCACGGTGGGCCTTCATCAGCTCAGGCATGGGGGGACGCAAGCTACACACCGACACCGACCATGGCCAGGCCAGGCCTCCGCGCCGGATGGGCCTGGCCAGGATCGGTGTCGGTGTGCCGTTGGCGTCCTCCGGCAAGGCAGCTGAGGCTCCCCGACGGAATACGCTGTCCGTTCGCCATCGGCGGCCTGGAGGGCCTGCGGCACTGGGGCAGCCTGGCCCGGATGGGCGACATCGACCAGCTCGAGAAGCTCACCTCGGGGAGTATCACATTCGACGCGTCGTCCAGTGGCGAGTTTGCATACTGGGACAACAACAGCCTCCTCGCGCCGATCGTGAGGGACGTAGGCGTCGCGGGGCAGGGGTACACAAAGGTCACGGGTAAGAAGCGAGGCTTCTTCGCAGCTCTGCGGAAGGGCCAGGGCTCCCCTTTCGGCGCCGTGCGCTACGGGGGCCCGATCAAAACGCACTTCGGCGACCTCGATGTCGAGCAGGAGCACTTGGCCGAGCTCCCCCTGGCAGGGAGCCGGTCGCTGAGCCTGTGGCTCAGCAGCGCGGGCTCCTATTCGACGGCGCACATGGACAGCTTCCACAACGTCTTCATCTCGGGGAAGCCTAAGACTCGAGTTCGCCGGTATTCGGGTTTGCCGACGCTTTGTGACGGGCGCGGGAGCTCGCGTCAAAGTTCAGATTGGGTCGCGTCATTTTCCTGACGGCCCCGTCAGGCCAACCCGAGTCCCCCGAACCCGAAGGAGGAGGAGGAGGAGGAGGAGGTGGAGGAGGAGGAGGAGGAGGAGGAGGAGGAGGTGGGGGAGGAGGCGGAGGAGGAGGGGGAGGAGGAGGAGGGGGAGGAGGAGGGGGGGGCGGAGGAGGAGTCTTTCGCCTCCTCGATTGTCATGCTCGGCGGCGAGAAACGGGTGCTGCTCGCACCGGCGGCCGACGCACACCTCCTCGGCACGTACCCTGGGACGCACCCGCTGGCGCGGCAGGCGCGCTGGCATTTCGGGCTGGAGGGGGGCCCGGGTGGCGCGGGCGCCTCTGGCCGCGTGCTGAGTGCGACGGTGGGCCCCGGGCAGGCCTTGTTTATCTGATGGCCTTCGGCCCATCCCTGGAGGAACGAACAATGAAATAAGCATAACAACTCGGAGGTCCGCACGGATTTCTCGGGTCGGCGCTGGGGCCCCCTGGCGGCGCCTCCGGCGCCGCCCCTGGCGCGCTCCGCGCGCCAGGGAGGGGGGTCCAGCGCGGATCCAAGAAATGCGCGCGGACCTCCGAGGTTTATGTTTGTGGGCTAGTTTTCGTTCCCCTAATCCCGCCACCGTGCTGGGCTCGTTCGACTGCACGTGAGAGTGACCCTTCGCCGGGGTGACCTGCGGTGCGGGCTCGTCGGGGTCCCCCTTGCCGCTGGGCGTGATGCGATAACGGCCGCTTGCGCGCTTGGATTGGGCCACCTTGCGCCCCCTTGGTCCGCGCACCGAAAGGTCACTCTTGCCAGTAGGGTCACTCTTGCGTGTAGCCGACTCGTGGGCCCCAAAACTGTCACGCGACGAGATGCGGGGGAGCCCAGGGGAACCGCGCCGGGCCCCGGAAGATTTCGGAGTTTTGGGCCCGGGCCCTTTGAGGAGTTTTGATGACTGAGGACTGAGGCTCAGGGGATTTGGCAAAGGACTTGAGAACACGCCCACCTCGTGCCCAGAGGCACGGTGGCGGATTCCAGCGAACTGGTTTCATCACGTCATCGCCACTCAGACGCGAAGGAGAAAACACGGCATGCACATAAACTTTGACGCTCCGCGCGGATGTTTCTGAGATCTCCGCCAGGGAGGGGGTCTTAGCGCAGATCCAAGAAATCCGCGCGGAGAGTCAACATTTTATGGTCATGCCTCTTTTTGTTCTTCTGCAGACGGCGATCTCTCTGTCGGTGACCGCGTTGCCGCCAGAGCACAAGATCTTCAACGACTGGATGCAGTCGGGCACCCACGCGGTGCTCCCCTTCACCGCGGTGAACGGTCCCTGGACCACGGAGCGCCTGGCGAAGACGATCCCGGCCTTCATCTCTGCCCTGCTGAAGAAGCTCGGCAAAGCCTCTGGAGACGCAAATCCGCTGCACGTCTTGGCAAATATCAGCTATGGGCTGCAGACTCGCCAGGAGCTGGGCTGGCCACCCTTGCAGCGGTACCCTTTCTGCGGGCCGCCGGCCAAGGAGGACAAGCGCGCTGCAGCGAGTGCCGCCAAGGTCATCGCCAAGCGTTTCGCAGAGTTTCGCGGCGATCTCGTTGGCCCTTACATTGGCCCTTACTTGGAAACAACGCTGTCTCGAGTTGCTGGTGGTGAGAAGAACCCTTCCAAGATCATGGCTCAGGCAGTTAGCTACGTCGAAACATGCCTCGCCTGACAGGTCTCTTGTGGCATGGAAAAGTAAAGGAGAAGCCAATCAGGATACGGAAGTATGTCTGTTCCATGGGCTATTGAGCTTGTATGCGCCATGGCCTTCGTACGAGTGCTTTCGTCTGAGTGCCCGTCCAGTGTATACACATACATGTATGCTATTCCTCTACCTCTATTTTTGCAAGCCGGGGGGCGGGAGAAACCCTCCCCCCCCAAAACCGGACTCCTCGGGATCCAGGGCTTTGGGGCCCCTTGGACGCACTTGGAAAAGGTCCCCCAGCCCTGCCGCGCCTCCCAGGGCGCCTCGCCGGGCATTGCCCAGCAGACCCAAAGCGATGAGAAGTGGTCGAAGAGGCGCAGGAGAGCCCCAAGACAGCGCAAGACGGCCTCAAGACGGCCCAAGAGGCCCCCAAGACGGCCCAAGAGGCCCCCAAAACGCTTCAAGAGGTCTTCAGGAGCGCCCCCGAGAGGCAAGCATCTTCCCATTCCCATGGGGAAACGTATATTTCAGCATCTTCGCTTTCTGTGTCGTAGCAGCGTTCACGACGGCCCGAGAGGCTTCCGAGATCGCCCCAAGATGGCCCAAGAGGCCCCCAAGAGGGCTTCAAGACTGCCCCATGACGGCCCGAAAGAAACTCACGAGGCCCCCAACGGCTCCCATGAGAGACCCACGAGGGCCATGGGACTTCCCCAGGAGGGCCCAGAATGATCCCAAGAAGGCCCGTACAGGACCACCCAAACTCCCCAAGAAGGCCCCAGCACGGCCCAAGAGGGACCCAAGACGGCCCAAACGATCTTCAAAAGGACCCCCAAGACGGCCCAGAGAGGCGCCCAGGAGGCCTCCAGAGGTCCCCAACGACCTTAAGAGGCATTCGTGAGGCCCGCAAGAGGTTCTCCAACGAGGAGCCTCCGCAAAAGACGTGCCCGCCCATGCTGCATCGTCGGCGCTCGTGAGCCCCACGCCATGTAGCTGACACCGGTCTGTTCTCTTCGCACAGCTTCCACAACGCTGTTCCCAACGTATTGTTCTTACCACCTGTCCTGCACCATATAGCTAATTACATCCTGGAGATACCACGGCATCGCCCGTAATACATAGTTTATAAACATAATTTCACATGGTTCATTTCTAAGTATTCGAAAGTTCTTTGATTTTTAGTGGGCCAGGATCCTTTCATTTCTAATTATTCTATCCTGGGCCTCTTCCTGGCCAGTAGGGGGCCAGGAACAATTAGAAACGAGCACAGTTAGAAAAGAGCACGATTAGAAATGAACGACGTATACCACCACATAGCTAACACCGAAGACCTTTCACCGCATAGCTCAGACCACGTGGCTGCCACAACATCGCTCACATCACATAGTTTGAGCCGCAGAACTTCACCGCCGGAGTTCAACACTTCACAATTCGGGGCCTACGACAGCTCATAGATTTGTTGGCTTTATGCCGTTGGGAGCCGCTGGGAGCCGCCAGGCTCCTTGGAGTTTCTGCAATCTTCGGAGGTTTGGGTTCGACGTCGGCCTCTAGAAGACGCTGAACCCGCAGGGCCTGAACAACAGATCCTGGAGTGGAGAATGCGGCCCCTAAGAAACAACTTTTCCTCCGCAACGGTAGGTTAACGCCGTGTCGACGCGGTGGCGACGTGGCGACACCGGCGCGGGCGTTCGGAATAAACGAGGCCAGTGGTCAGGAATCGGCTGGTGTTGAACGGGAATGCGCGATCGTTCACGGCTGAACGATCGAAGCGGCGTCAAAAATCGACGCGCAGGCCGTTACGACACCTGCCGGCGCAGGATCAAGCGAAGAGAGCACGCGACTTTGGTTCAACGTTTCTTCGGAGCCTCCAGGTGGCGTTCTTGTCGCCACGTCATCGGGTCCGCCTCGATTTCGAATCACAGCGCACCCCAAGAAAAAATCGGGTTGCGCACGAACATGTAAATCGAGGGCGAGAGCAAATAAGGAACGGGTAAGGGGACTTGAAAGGAGAGGGCCAACTTTCAAAGGCCAAAGATAATGACGCCAAGTGCCAACATATGCGAAGCTTGAAGGACCAAGGTGCGTGGCGCGAAGCGTTAACGCAGTCCTGTATATATGAATATATGTGGGTGTTCGCGATTGTGCTTACATGGTGTCGCGCTTGCGTGTTTATGTGCCTGTATTCTCGTCTGCCGTAATGCGTCTTGCGGTGACAACTGGTTAGCTGTGGAGGGGTGCAGGGGATTGCGTTCCCATGGGTTGTGGCGGCAATCCTGGTTTCAACCGTTTGAGTCCACTGGTGCACTTGGTTATAGTTGCCTGTGCAGGCTGGCCCAGGCAACGCTCATAGGGCCGACTTTAGCTCTCTGTGTTCGGCTTCCACGGCGCGAGCGACCAAGCGCCACCCCCGGCGACCAGCCCGAGGTGAAGTTCGAACAAACTGCAACACCCGTCAACATGAGCAGACAGCTATTATGATCAGTAGTCGGAGGGACAGCGCCATTCTGATGCTGGCGCAATATCCTTGACTTGCACGCGCGGGTGTCCGGAATCCGTCATCTCCCTCTCAGCATTGAATCGCGCCCACTGGGACCAGCGACCCATAGTATCGCGCCCCATGGCATCAAAATGCGCGTCTGGAGATTCCTTCTGAGGAGGCCCGCACAGTCAAGACGCTGAAACAAGGACCGCTTCGGGTTCAGGAGGGGCTCTAGTTTTCGGGCCGTTCCCCAGCTCTAGGCTTGGGGAGCTGTTCGTGGCCGAGGCTCGCCGTGGCCAGAACAGCCCCTTCCGTTCCCTAGGGGGCGTTGTCCCACGGTCGCACGATGGCCGCATCATCGCGCTGTGAAGGTCTGCGCGAGCCACAGCGCGAGCAGCAGAAACAAGTTCTTTCCACAGCCATCGTGCGCCCAGACGGTCGTCCCCGCATCCCCTTCTCGCCCCGCAGCCCATTGATGCGACCTCTCGTGCGCGCTCCCGTGGAGCTCCTGGGCAACATCCTCAGAACGGTGCGATGCAACAAGTCGTGACGGCCAGTTTCGGGACGTCTTCGGGCCCTGGAGGCCGTTTCCTGGAGTCGGGGCCGTGCAAGAACGACTCAGGATGGAAAGCCGGCCCTGGGGAAGGAGTCGAGGTCCCCAGGGGCCTGTGCCGCGACGGCGAAGGAGGGCCGCGGCCACTACCCAGCCGCCAGGCATGGCCCGTTTCGATCCGATCCCTCCGATTAGGTGTCGGTTTCGGCCGGCTCGATCCGATCCGATTCTGGCATTCCGACAGTTCCGTATGGCACGGTGCCTCGCGCTGTCGCGCATGCTGGCGCGGCCGATTCGATTTGTTTGCGACTGCGTGCCGATTGCCGATTCAGACCGATCCGACGCACATTCCGATTCGACCCGATTTCCCGATTCGATGCTGACTGACCCTGCCCTGCGGGGCCTCCAGCTTCCCCGAGGCGGGCTCCGTCGCCAGAAAGCGCCGAGTCACGAGCGGCGGACATATCCGCATACGTGCCCTCGCGGTCTGGGCACCGAGGCGACTCGCGGTCCGTGGCAATCGCTCAGCGTGGGGCATCCGTGCAGCGCCCTGCACCCTTGGTGTCGTGGCCGAGGGTAGGAGGAGGAGGAGGAGGAGGAGGAGGAGGAGGAGGAGGAGGAGGAGGAGGAGGAGGAGGAGGAGGAGGAGGAGGAGGAGGAGAGGCGGAGGAGGCGGAGGGGGAGGAGGAGGCGGAGGAGCAGGAGGAGGCGGAGGAGTCGGAGGAGGAGGCGGAGGAGGCGGAGGAGGCGGAGGAGGCGGAGGAGGCGGAGGAGGCGGACGAGGAGGAGGAGGAGGCGGAGGAGGAGGAGGAGGAGGACTCTCCTTGACCCTCGAGGGGCAGGAGGCGCGCGCGCGTCCGCGCGGAGAGGTGACGTCCCCTGGCCCGTCCCTGGGGCGCTGGATCTCCGTGGGCGAGTCCGCCGCCGAGGACGTGACTGAAGCCACGAGCGACGGGGTTCAGGTCCGTCGTCGTCGTCGTCGTCGTCGTCGTCGTCGTCGTCGTCGTCATCGTCGTCGTCGTCGTCGTCGTCGCCTCCCTTGCTCTTCCTCTCTCTCTCTCTCACTCTCCCCCCCTCTCCCCCTCTCCCTCTCCCTCTCTGTCTCCCTCTCCCTCTTCCTCTCCCTCGGTGCTGACTCGAGTGCTCAGGGGCGCGCGCGCACAGATCGCGTCCATCCCGCCGGTTGCCATCCGAGGCTTCCCCCTGGAAGCGCCGCTGGTCTCGGCCCCTGCTGGCTCACGGGCGGGCCGTGCCGACCTCGTGCTTCCCGTGCAGCCGGCACGGAATTGAAGAATGTCCCCAGCCTCTGAGGGGTGCTGACAAGCCGCACTATGAGGGTGTATTTGCATCCAGGCCTCCGTGTGTGTGTGTGTGTGTGAAGTCCGCTCACTTCCCTATTACATCCCTTCTGCAACTGTATTGGCTCAGGTATTGGCTAACTATCCTTGAAGCACTGCTTGCTGCGCAGTGCCTCGGAAAAAGGAGTTCCACTCCTCGCCTCTACCTACGGACCCTGTACAGGAACGGCCCCTCGGCCGTCTCCCTGTACCCACACTCTGTGCTCATCCTTGCCAATGCCACTTGGTGGCCATGGATACTCAACCTCGGCTTCAATTTGGGCGTCCAAGGGCCTTGCGTCCGGACGCGCATCATTATGATCCGGTCGCACTTCACCCGCACGTTATTCGTGTTTGGGCTCTCCACCTTGGAAATGCGCTTCGTTCGGGGCGTCTCAGTCGGGCCATGGGCCTTCGGCAAAGGAGCTCGTGCTCTTGTACCTACGTACACTCTTGCGGCCACGTTTAGAGTGTATTCGAGCCTTCGTCGACATGGTCATTAGTGCAGGGTTGTCCCACAGTTGAGTTCCTCGCTTGCAGTGCAGCGTGTGTAGAGGCGCTGCAGCCAAGCAGGCGCGGGTTGCGCCGCGGCGGTTTGGAGTAAGCTCACCGAGGCGGTGCCTGCTTCTCTAAGGGACCTTTGATGAATTACAGGGCCCAGAGGAGGGTAGGGAACTGTGCGATCCTCTGGCAATAAATGCTGTGAGTTCACTGGGCCGAGTCCCGTCACGACCGTCCCCACAGCCTCCCCTCCCCAAAGAGGGATAAGCCCGCAGCTGGCCAACCAGCGCAGGCATGTGCCATCGGCTCAGCCTGAAGGCCTGGTGGTGGTGCTGGACTCTGCTGATGGACTCGCGCCTGTCGTCGCCGAACTACAGCGTCAGCCAGGAATCGGCGGGTCACATATGCCCACATAGGGCGTTCCAGAAAGGGCCTAGCCTTCGAGGGATCGAGAGGTTGACATCTATTCCTCGGCGGACGGCTGCCGAAGGGCGGTGTAAGCTGGCGGGAGAACAAAGGTGCCTCCGCTGGCGGAAGCTGGCGGAAGCAACGCCCGCCCCCCAAGAGATGCATTTGTTTGTGGATCCACGGTTTCCGCAACGGCCCGTGTTATGTGCCCATATATTTTTCCCAGGCATTTGGTGCTTCGAAACAAGGGAGGCCGTTGGTATGTGGTCACTCAGGGTCTCCGGATGCGGAAAAAACGGCGGAAACAAAAGCGAAACGCAATCTGTTTGGGAGTCGGGGTCTTTGGAATCGTCCACATGTGGCCGTGTGTCTTTCCATCGCTCGGCCATGCTATGGCAGGTACACGCCAGTCCTCTGCACGTGCATCCCGCGCGGGGCCCCACATGGTCCAGTCATGCATCCAGAGCTTCCTGGCATCTCTGGGGGCTGGCTGTGCGCGGCCCCAGGTCTTCCCTGCCCCCCCGCGGGCTGGGCCGCACTGGGCACCGACAGCGATTGAGGAGAGCACGGAGGCGAATGCGCGCTCGGTGCCCGTGCCCGCCCCCTGCCGCCCAGTCGGGCGAGCGGAACAGGGCACTGGCACCAGGCGACCCCTGTCCCCGCCGTGCTGCCCTAGATCTGTGCCCGTGGCCGCCTCCTCTCGGCGCGTTCGGGGCGGGGGGGGCGGGCCAGCCCTCCCCGCGGGGCTTTCCACGCTCGTTGGAGGACTCCGTCCCATTCCTCAGCGCCCTCGGTCACCTCGGTGGGCTCGATGTTGTCCAGCTTCTGCGGAGAAGGCCGCGCTTCGGGAGCCCGCTGCTTCCTGCGCTCCAGCCCGGATCTGCGTGCCCCTTTTCTCCAGTACGGAATCCCAAAATATACGCCACCACCACCACAATCACCAGCACCGTCACCACCACCACCGCCACCACCACCGCCACCACCACCGCCACCGCCACCACCACCGCCACCACCACCACCACCCACCACCACCACCACCACCACCACCACCACCACCACCACCACCACCACCACCACCACCACCACCACCACCACCACCACCACCACCACCACCACCACCACCACCACCACCACCACCACCACCACCACCACCACACCACCACCACCACCACCACCACCACCACCACCACCACCACCACCACCACCACCACCACCACCACCACCACCACCACCACCACCACCACCACCACCACCACCACCACCACCACCACCACCACCACCACCACCACCACCACCACCACCACCACCACCACCACCACCACCACCACCACCACCTCCCGGGAAGGAGGAGAGGAAGAGGATGGAAGAGGGGAGAGGAATGGAGGTGGTGGTGGTGTATATTCTTGGGGCCCGCATCCAGAGCGCCCCTCTGGAGCCCTCCAGCCAGTGGGGCTGGGGCACGCCCCCGCGTCCGCCCTCTGAGGGAGTCGCGCCCGCGCTCTCATGCAAAGGTGCGAGCGATCCGCCGCGAAGCCTTCGGCAAGCGGGTGGAGGCGCAGGCGTTCGAGCTCCGGGTCCACAGGGCCACGCTGGTGGTCTCGCAGGACGCTCTTCCCGATTGGCAGTTTTTCGCAGTCGATTCCTCGCCCCCAATCCCCGAGTTCCCCCTCCACAAACTGACCGCTCGGGAAATACCAGGAACTCGGGGATGCACCCCTGGGAGACTGTTAGGACGCACCCCTGTTGAGGATGGGTGCACCCCCGTCGTTTATTTGAGAGTTCGGCCACATTTTTGGGTCTATCCGACAACCCAAGTTCTTAACACTTCGCGTATCCGCACCAGCATGAGGTTGCCCCTCTTCACTCTTGCGCCGACACGATGTTTTGGCATTTGTGTCGGCTGCTTCACGGATGTCGTCTGGGTGTGCCTGTCGGTCTAGTTCGTCTCTGACGGTGTTGTTTGACTCACACCGAGCGATCGACCTCTTCGTGTTTATGGTCGCGCCGCCGCGCCATTTTGGCTGCGCTTACTTGCTGGTCGCCACCGGGATTTCCAACGCCACCAGGTTTGGGAGTATCGGTTCTGGCTCTCATTCTGAGTGGCTGTCCGCTCGCTCGCTTCGCTTGCCTTTCTTTTCCTGCAGCCTAGTCGCGGCCCGACTAGTGTTCGGACGGCTTTCGACCCGCCTCGCGAGCCTGTTGACCAATGTTGATCAAAAAGTATCTCCACCAGCCCATCCAGGCACGATGCCCGTAGGAGCTGCCCTGAAGGGGGGAACGTGGCATTCTTTCGAGATGTCGGGGACCTGTGTGGGCTCGAGGCCCCTGGGATGCTTCCTTGGGTCTCTTGGGGTGTCTCTGGATGGCCTCTTGGGGCCCTCTTGGGGCCCTCTTTGAGAGCTTTTCGGGCCGGAGCTACAGTGGAGACCCATGCCAAGAAATACCCGGCTTCTCTCCAGGGTGCCCTGGGTTTCTGGGGTTTCGATGGTCGTGCGATGGAAATCGTGACGCTCCCACACCAAAAACCAATGGTCGTCCTGGGGTCTCAGGGTTGGGTTTCTCGTGGAGGGTTTCGCGTGGACTGGCCTCCACTGCAGGCCGGAGCTGCGCGCACAGGGCTGGCGGGCCGTGCGGCTCTCGTCGTCCGTTGCCTGCTTCCGCTGGCTTCTCGTGGCCGCCAGTCTGGGCGGCGGCCCCCTCGGCCGCCTCGTGTCCAGACGCGCCGGCGACGCCGTAATCCTGGCGGCGCTCCCGAGTACGATTTTTAACAGAAAGGGTGGTCCTACAGGTCTTTGCGAGGTCTTGAGCGGGATGTCTTGTGCGGTCTTTGTGTATGTGTGTGTGCTCTGGTGTCAGAATCTGGGCGTCGATTCGCGTTCTCTTGCTTCGTTCTCCTGCACACGTCGTCTTGTGAGCGTCTTATGCGCGACCACTCTTCGCTCGACCATTGTTGCTGTTAGAAACCGTTTATTTCTCTTGTCAGCAGCCAAGACTATGGCATCTTGCTGCTGTGCATATGGTGTGTGAGAGAGGGAGATTGCTTGTCAAGCCGTCTTGGGGGCCATCTTGGAGGCGGTCGATCAAAGAGTAGGGGGCCCGCGAACAGCATCGCCCTCCAGGAGGTCAGCACGCACCCGAAACCGGAGGAAAACCAATGAGTTTTACCTTCTCGCTGGGGCCATATTGGACGCTCTAATGGCCCGCGGGGCGCTGGGAGAGGAGTCAAGCTTCCCTCCCCGAAGGACGGCCGTCATACTCACCCCCATCCGCCCTCCCACCACATAAGTATCGCTCGAGTCTCAGCATGGGCAGGGGCCGCCATCGACCATGATCTGGAACCAATGCAGACGCCAGCCAGGTGCGCGACGCCCGCGAGGTGCGCCGCGCGTGCAAAGGCGTCCCCAACATCCGTGTCAAGTATCAATGCTAAGGGATCGCGGAGCTCCCGCGCATGACCTTTGCTGGAGTTTACATTTAGTATTGTTGTTTTTGATACGGATAATGGGTCTGCGCGCGGCAGGTAATATGTTGGTACCTACTTCGTGTCCAAGTACCAAGGAACTTGATCGCTTGGCTCCGGCGCGTGATCCAGATGATGCCACAACTTGCGCTTTATTTTTTTTGACAGGGGTGGTTGTGGGGTGCTGGCGTTGCACAAAGTAGGCACTATGCTGGCCCCCCGCCGTCCCTGTCAGAAACCAATGGGAAGTGATCGCGGGGCGTCCGCGCATGATCCAGATTTCGGTGCGTCTTGCACTTTGTATATGGAGTTTTGCAAGGGATGTTGGGGAGTGCTGGCACTGCACGCCGCATGCAATATGCCCCCCCCCTCGCCGCCTCTAACAAAACCAATTCAGGTGACCGCGGTGCGTCCGCGCATGACCTAGACTTGGAGGGACAGTGTATTTTGTAGTGGTTTGGAGACAGATGGTGCAGGAGAGCTCATGTGTCCGGGTTGGCTGCTGGTCGGGTGGAGGAGGGGGTGTTCATTAATAGGGAGCAATGGTCAAGCTCCCAGCGAGAATGCCGCAAGCTGTCTCGCTCGCTCGCTCACTCCCGCCCACCCTCCCACTACATACGTGGCACACGAGTCTCAGCATAGGCAGGGGCCGCCAATGATAACCATTGGGAACCAATGCAGACGCCAGCCAGGTGCGCGAAACCCGCGAGGTGCACCGCGCGTGCCAGGTGCGCCACGCGCACCAGGTGCTCATGTGTCGACCCCCTACCATGCCTGCCAAAATCCAGTGCAAAAGGACGGCGGGTTTTCGAGCATTCTATTGTGTGTGTAGGTGTGCACACGCAATCACTTTGCATTTGCTTTTGACAGGTATGGTTGGACTGCTCACAGCAGACAGGCTGTATGCCCCCCCCCCGCCGTCCCTGGCAACGTGGATTTTGCATATTCAGTTGCAAGGGATGCTAGGCCTTCACGAAGCAGGCAACATGCCAGCCCCCCCGCCGTCCCTGATCAAAAGCCAACGCGAATTGATCGTAGGGCGTCCGCAAAATTACAGATTTTTGTGCAAATTACATGTTGTATAGGTTTTTGCAAGGGATGGTGACGGGTTTTGGTATTGTGCGCAGCAGGCAATATGCCGACCCCCGCGGCAGCCATTTATCATCAAAGCCAATGCGAATTGATTGCGGGGCGCCCGCGCATGAACCGGACTTTGGTGCCAAATGCGCTTTGTAATGTTTTTTTTGTGCAAGGGATGGTGGGTGTGTTGGCATTGTCCTGGGTTTGTCGCTGGTCGGGTGGGGGAAGGGGGTGTAATTTCACAAGGACCAGTGGTGAACCCCTTTTCCGAAGCGGAACAAGGGGTTTGTCAGGGGAAGCGCCGTGAACCGCCTACCCCCTCAAGGGCTGGTGGGATTCGGGGTTCGGGGTCGCCTTACCCCCCGTTAGTCTCCGCGCCTGCTTGCTTTGCAGCTCGCCGCTGGGCCCCCGTCGCCGTGCTGGCTCTGGGGGGGCGGGCGGCGCCGGGCACGAGAATTGCCGGAGGAGCGTCTGCGGAGGAAGAGGGCCGTGGGACCTCGTGGGCACGGCGGAGCCGCGGTAATTGTGCGGTGTGTGCGGTCAGGAACGTTTGCTTCGCGTGTCGCGCCGCTGGCTTTGGCCCACCGCGCTTCGGCGCGGCACGTCTCCAGGCACCAGCGTGCCGAGCTTTCCTCCGCCCCCTCCCCAGTAGGCATAGCGACACGCTGTCAGCTTGCAGGGCATGGCCGTGACGCAGGGGCCGCCGCCGCGACACGCCAAGCAAACAACAAGTTGACCGTAAGTGGGCAGGGCGCAGGGCGCAGCTGCCTCCAGCATGGCGCAAGCTCGGCCCGAGAGGCAGTCGAACCTCCGAGGTTGGGATCCTTTTCCCTACGGGCCCCCCCTAGAAGTCCCGACCTCTTCCCTGGGGCCGGTTCTTCGTCCCGGGCCGTTGTCAGACGGCCCTGGAGCCCAGAAGCAGCATCAGGAGGCCGAGCAGTTTGGGCGAGTAGAAACATCCCCACCCCCATCGGGGAAACCTTGCCCCCGCCCGCCGATTCATCCTTCCTAGGTGGGGAGGGGTGCCGTTCCCTCCGGGTTTCGCAGCGCCCATCCCCGCCAAGGGGGGGTCTATGCTGTGAGAGCCACCTTACCCTGTCCCATCGGCAGACCAAAGATGGGCCTTGAGGGATGCGGGCCTCAAACAATGAAGGTCCAGCTTGAGATTCCCCTCCTATCCGTAGGGCGCCATCCCCAGGAGCCCCATCTTTGAGCCGCCGCTACCAGCAGGGATTTGGGTGATTCTGGCGAAGATATTGTCACGGGCGCAAGGCCTCCGCCTTCTTCGTCCCCAGGATGTTTGAGGTCTGTGCAGAAGCGGTCCGCCGCTGGCGAGGGCCCCAGGGGCGGCGGGGGGCGGGAGGCTTCTCGCGGGGGCCGCCCCAGACAGCCCTTCAGAGGCCCGCGACAGGGCCCCACGGGCGCAACAACATCGCAGCAGAGTCCGTGGTCCTCGAGCCCCAGGCCTCAGACCTCGAGTCTCGATCCTCGGCCCTCGATCCTCGATCTTCGAAGGGACTGAGGATCGTGCTTCTGTTTCTTGGCCAGATCTGTATCTTTATCTGCATCTAGACACATGTGCGTATGCATTTGCGTACGTACATGTTTCAAATCGTGCTGGCACTTGGGGGTTCTCACTTGGCGCCTCTGCCTGTCGGTCTGGCGGCTATATTTCCGCAGCCGCCGGCCGTCGCCGCCCCGCCGCCGCCCGTCGTCTGGGCCTGCCTGGCGGTCTGGCGGCTAGGTTGCCGCCGTCGCCGCCTCGTCGCCGGCTGTCGTCTGGCTGGGCCTGTCTGTCGGTCAAGCGGCTAGGTTGCCGCCGTCGCCGCCCCGTCGCCGCCTCGTCGCCGGCCGTCGTCTGGGCCTGCCTGTCGGTGAAGCCGCCGTCGCCGCCCCGTCGCAGCCTCGTCGCCGGCCGTCGTCTGGGCCTGTTTGTCGGTCAAGCGGCCAGGTTGCCGCCGTCGCCGCCCCGTCGCCGCCTCGTCGCCGGCCGTCGTCTGGGCCTGTCTGTCGGTCAAGCGGCTATGTTGCCGCCGTCGCCGCCCCGTCGCCGCCTCGTCGCCGGCCGTCGTCTGGGCCTGTCTGTCGGTCAAGCGGCTAGGTTGCAGCCGTCGCCGCCCCGTCGCCGCCTCGTCGCCGGCCGTCGTCTGGGCCTGCCTGTCGGTCAAGCGGCTATGTTGCCGCCGTCGCCGCCCCGTCGCCGCCTCGTCACCGGCCGTCGTCTGGGCCTGCCTGTCGGTCAAGCGGCTATGTTGCCGCCGCTGCCGCCCCGTCGCCGCCTCGTCGCCGGCCGTCGTCTGGGCCTGCCTGTCGGTCTGGCGGCTATGTTGCCGCCGTCGCCGCCCCGTCGCCGCCTCGTCGCCGGCCGTCGTCTGGGCCTGTCTGTCGGTCAAGCGGCTAGGTTGCCGCCGTCGCCGCCTCGTCGCCGCCTCGTCGCCGGCCGTCGTCTGGGCCTGTCTGGCGGTCTGGCGGCTATGTTGCCAGCGTCGCCGCCTCGTCGCCGCCTCGTCGCCGGCCGTCGTCTGGGCCTGTCTCGCGGTCTGGCGGCTAGGTTGCCGCCGTCGCCGCCCCGTCGCCGCCTCGTCGCCAGCCGTCGTCTGGGCCTGTCTGGCGGTCATGCGGCTATGTTGTCGCCGTCGCCGCCGCGTCGTCGCCCTGTCGCCGCCCCGTCGCTGCCTCGTCGCCGTCCTTGATTGAATAACATACGCTGCACAGCGCGGATTGCACCACAAAGATGGCGCCGCTCATATTGCATCACATACGTTGCGCCACATAGCTTGCACAATATAGATTGCACCGCAGCGTTTTCACCACCGCATGAGTTCTCCTGTCTAAAACGAGAATAGGTTCTACCCTCCCCCGGGGTCAAGGATTCCCCAGGAACCGATGCAAAACACTTAGGATTCTGACCCAATGTCCATCCTACCTGTGACTTCATATTACCCCAGCCAAAGCGGTATCGGCCCCCCCCCGCCATCCTCTGCAAAACATTCTATGCGCGCACGCGCGTTTACCAAAAATCATTAGTTTCCAAGAATCCCTTGCAAAAAACGGGACGAGGTGCGCACGCGCGCGTCGTGGCGCGCGCATGCCGAAATCATTCAAAAACTTTGGTTTCGGTCGGATCCCCAAATCGAGTTTCCCCAAAAAAGACAAATAACACAGGGTTTCGCAACACTGATTTTTTTCAATCCCACCAGCCCTCTGGGCGTCGGTGGTTTAGAGAGTTTCCTCTTCCACCCCTTCTTCTTCCCCTTCGGGGAGGGGTTTACCCCTCCCCCTACCCCCTCCCCTGGACTTGGACGGGGGGGGTCGCGAGGTGTCAGGGCGTCCAAAACGGCCTCGGCGAGGAAGCCAAAATCATTGGTTTTACGATGGCTTTGGCCCCATTTTAGCCTCCTGAGGGGGGGACCCAAATTGAAGCTCCCCTCTTGTTTGATCGATCTCCTCCAAGATGGCCCCAAGAAGCGCCCAGGAGGCTCCAAGAGGTCCCAAGATGGCCCCAAGAGGCCCCCAAGAGGCCCCCAGGAGGCGCCTAAGAGACCCCCAAGAGGCCCCAAGAGACCCCCCAGAGGCACCCGAGATGCTCCAAGAGGCCTCGGCGAGAATGCCAAGACATTGATTTTACGAAGGTTTTAGCCACATGTTGGCCTCTTGGGGGGGGCACTGATTATGATGACTCTAAGAGCGCCTGGGGGAGCCCACAATGACCTCCAAGATGGCTCAAGATATCCAAGATGTCTCATAATGGCTTCCTCTGTGTGCTGCCCACTTCTCTGATCGAGGCAATTCCTCTGGGCATCGTTTCTGGATGGGCTGGTGGGGATTCTTTTTTGGTCGGCGGCCGCGCGACAACGGTCTGGCGGCAACAGGCAATGTCCGGGACGGCGGCACAATGCTAATTGCACAACAAGCGTGCAGTTGCACATGCACTGAACAAAATGCTTTGCATTCAAAGGAAAACCGAGAACTATGCAGGCGTGGCAGGCTGAACCACACGGCGCCCAGACCTCAGTAATCCGCCTCCCAGTGCCAGGTGGAGCCATGCGGCTGTGCCCAAGGCGCAACTGCGATGCCGATCCCTGAAGCGAAGACTCCGCAGGCGTTGGAGCACCGCCGTCTAGTGGTGAAGCGCCTGCGCAGCCTGCCAGGGGGGGGTCCTGCTGCAGTGGAGGCAGTGGGAGGCCGGTGGAGTGAGTCGCCTGTGGGGCGCCAGGCTCCGAACGCCCGCGACGGCGTCTGCAAGCCAAGCAGCTGTCGGGGAACTGGTGCGGCGCACTGGCCGGCAGCTGGTGGGAGCCTGGGTGCTGTCTTGCCGCGGAAGGCTGAACCACTCCGTGGCGACCCAACACCCGAGTGACCAATCCACAGGGCAAGGGGGGAACAAGCGACTGTGGACCACGCGGCGCGTGCCAGCACGGCCAGGTCTCAGAGAGGGGGGGCGGGCCCGCAGGCGGGGACGCACCGCCAGCGGAAGAGTGAGGGGAGGGGTGGCACTGGTGGTAGTGCTGCCTCCTGCGGTGTCAAGCACACACTGATCCTGAGTTGTGCTGAGAAGGGGGGTGCGGCTAACCGCCGCAGAATACTACCTGTCATGGTCATGGGGGGTGCAGCTGACCGCCGCTGAGTTCACTCTTCCATTCACATTGGGGGTGCAGCTAACCGCCGCAAGAGTTACTATTGTTGGTGGTTGCCTCCGTCTCCGTCGCCAGCTTGCACCTCGGGGGTGTGGCTCGCCACTGTCTGAGGAGATGCCGGCGCATGCTCTCTGGGGGGGTGGACAATGTCCTCCGCAGCTGTGAGCTGTTGCGCCTCCTCCTGGCACACCCTGGGGCTCGCCTCATCTGATGCCTCTCGGTGCCCCCCTGGGCCGCCACTGTCAGCCTCAGGGGGTTGGGTGGTCCTTACTGCTGGAGGTGAGGAGTCCTGAGCGGCCCAGGCGGGGGGAGGAGGGAGGCGACGGGAGGGGGGAAGGGGGGGGCCGAGACAGGACACTCCCGAACCAGAACATCCGTCTCAATGCCCCTTCCCTTCTCATCCGGTCTGCCGCCAGTGTGTCTGCGGAAGCCCCGTCTATGATACATCGACCTTCCGTTGACGCGAGGGGTGCAGCTAACCGCCGCAGAACACGATTTGATGGAAAGTGTGTCTGCGAGAGCCCCCTCTATGATTGGAAAGTGCCTCCGCCTCTGCTCTCAGCGCTGCAATTGATGACAGTGAGCGCACTTGCCGCTGAGAGTGGTGGGGAAGCTGATCGACGGGATGACGGGGGGTGCAGCAAACCGCCGCGTAACCGATTTGATGGAAACGGCTACTGTGTGGAGACGGCCCGCCACTGTTTTTTGCCCTTCCTGGGTGCCCGGGTGTCCGGGTGGCCCTTTGCCGCGTGGTGATCCCTGCTCGCTCCGCCGC
>CAUYUJ010015004.1:217162-227162 GCA_963575745.1 Prorocentrum cordatum | reverse complement strand
TGCACTTGATTTTGCAATCCTTACAACACCGAAGGTTCTTGAAGGATTTTGGCACGCACGCGCGGCGACGCGCGCGCATGCACTTCGTCTGGTATTTTGCAAAGGAGTCTCGCGACAGCACGCGCGCACGAGCGTTCGAACGATTTTGACACGCGCGCGCGCGATGCCTGTTTGGTATCTTTTCATGAAAAGGTTGAAAACCCATGGTTTCTTAAGAATCCGCGAAACCGCGCGCGCAAGTTTTTTCTTGAACAATATGTGTGGTTTTTGTTTTATGTATGTGTAGATTCATCAAATCCGTATTGCGAAACCATGTGTTTCTTTTTTATTATTGACACTTGGTTTTTCATTCCTTACGACACCAAAGGTTTTCGAATGACTTCGGCATGCGCGCTCGAATATGCGCGCGTGTTCGCTTCGAATCATATTTCGCAGAAGAATTTCTGTCAACGAAGAGTTTGGATAAACGAGTTCGCGCGCACACTATTTTTTCCAGAGGATGGCGGGGGGGGGGCGATACTGGTTCCCCTGGGATGGTATGAGTTCATATTTCGGATGAGCGATGGGGCAGACTTGTCTGTAAAGTGCACTACGAAAAGGGGGAGCGATAATCCGGGTGGGGGGTATAATCTGTTCTCTATGTAGCAAGGATAATCTACGTGGTGCAATCGGTTTTAACAAACGATTTGACACATCCCATAATTTTGCAAACATCCCACCCACCCACCCGCAACCTGGTTTGCAATACCAGTGCGGTGGCGATTGCGATGCATGCGTGGCGTTGGCTGGTGCATTTCTGCGGCCGCGCCAACCTTAGCACGCGCGCGCAGGCAGGGGACAGCTAGTTCGGCGCCACCGACGCGGCCGCAGTGGCGCTGACCGTTGGGCACATTTCAGTGGGCACTTCATTGCGAGTCGGCGACTTGGGCGGGCGCTGTATCATGGCAGCGCCGGCAACGATAGACACGATGATGATAGTAGCGATGGTGGTGACGATGTGGACACCGACGAAGGCGCGGCCAGCGACGGCGCCGATGCTGATCACGCCGACGACGATGACGGCGTCCTCGCGTCGTTGATGAGGGTTTTGGAAAAAGTTTGACATGCGCGCGCGGCCGACGCGCGAAAGTGGCCCGCATGGTTTGATCTGACACGGATCGTGCCCCCCCCCCAGCACGCGCGCAAGGGCGTGCGAAGGATGTCGGCATGCGGCGCCAGACGCGCCTTCGGCAGAACTCCATAACATGTTGGAAAACCGGTGGTTTTCTTCAGAATGCGCAAGTGCGCGAGCGCACGCTTCTTTGAACACTGATGATGCGAAACCATGTGTTATGGCATGTGTTTTGGACATTCGGTTTCGAATTCGTTGCGAAACCGCTAATTTTTGACGGATTTCGGAATGCGCGCGCGAAGAAACGCATACACTTTGTCTTGTTTGTTGCAAAGGATTCTCGCGACGGCACGCGCGCAAAGGGCGTTCGAACGATTTCGACGTGCGCGCGCGAAGCCCGTGTGATAGCATTTTACAAACTGGCTGAAAAAAACCGATGGTTTTCATGAGAATTCGCGAAAACGCACGCGTAGTTTTTTTGTTCAAAAAGAAATTTGGGGGGTTGTTGAACATCCGTGGTGCGAAACCATGTGTTTTTACATGAATTTTGGGCACTCGATTTTGAAATCCTTACGACGTCAAATGGTTTTTTGAAGGATTTCGGCATGCGCGCGCGACGACGCGCGCGTGTGCTTTTCGCTTCGGTTTTTTAAGTGTCGGATTTGTGAACAACTTATTAGTTTTGATGATTGAGTGCGCGCGCGTGGCATTTTTTGCAGAAGGTGACGGGGGGGTGATACTGGCCTGGCTGGGATGCATGAGTTCATATTTCGGATGGACGATGGGGCAAAATCGTATGTTAATTGCAATACGAAAAAGAGTGTCGATAATCCCGGGGGGGTAGGGTCTATTCGCTTTTTTTTTTCAGCAGGAACATGCTACGCTACGCTACTCCCGATCAGCCCGAAGGCCGTGCCAATCTAGAACTCGGGGGCAAATCTTGGCCCGTGTCTCCGGCACCTGGGCGAACAGGAACACGAATGCGTTACAATCTATGTTGTGCAATTCACTTGCCGAACTTGAAGTTGTCAACTCCACTGCTCGCGCAATCATCCCACCCAACCACCCGCAACTTGGTTTGCAAAATCTCTTAAGACCGTGACGGTGGGTACCAAATCGCAGTTGGCAACGACAGTGACGCCGACGACGACAGCGACAACGACGACGACGACGCCGCCGACAACGACTACGACGACGCCGACGACGTCTCCAACGATTTCGACGACGCCGACAGCGACGACGACGACGACGACACTGACGATGACGACGCCGACGCCGACGACTACGACGACGATGACAACGACGACGACGATGACGACGCCGACGACGACGACAACGACGACACCGACGACGACGGCGACGACGTCAACGACGCCGACGACGACGACAGCGACGACGACGACGCCGACGTCGACGACGACGAAGACGACGACGCCGACGACGACGAAGACGACGACGACGTCGCCAACGAAGACGACGACGAGGGAGGAGGGAGGACGACGACGGTGACAACGACGACAACGACGAGGGTGGAGGGAGGACGGCGACGACGACGACGAAGGAGGAAGGACGGCGACGCCGACGATGACAACGACGAGGGAGGAGGGAAGACGACGACGACAACGACGACGACGATGACGACGGCGGCGACGAAATAGGAGGGACGACGACGAGACGCCGACGATGGACGACGACGACGACGAGGGAGGAGGAGGAAGGACGACCACGGCGACAACGACGACGGAAACGACCACGACGCCAAAGAGGACGACGACGACGAACACGAGGAAAGACAAAGGACGACGTAGGCGACGACGACGACGACACGGGAGGAGGGAGGACGGCGACGACGACGACGACGACGCAAGAGCGCGCGCGCACGCTTTTGTTGAAAATCCGTGTTGCGAAACCTTGTGTTTTTGTAGGTTCTTTGGACACACGATTTTGAAATCCTTCCGAAACCGATGGGTTTTGAAGGATTTCGGCATGCGCGCGCGACGACGCGCGCGTCTGCACTTCGTCCCATGTTTTTGCAGAGGATTCTCGCGACGGCGCACGCGCAAGGGCGTTCGACAGATTTCGACATGCGCGCGCGCGAAGCCAGAGCTCGCGCGTACGTTTTTTAGCAAATCAGTGTTGCGAATCCCTGTGTTTTTGTAGGTTTTTTTGGAAACTCGATCGCGAAATCTTTTCGACACCGAAGGTTTTTTGAAGGATTTCGGCATGCGCGCGCGACGACGCGCGCGTGTGCACTTCGTCGTATTTTTTGTAAGGAATTCGCCAACAAGTCTTATGTTACAACAGAAAAAATGTCCCCGCGTATCGGTTTCCACAAGGGAACCTCAGGGGGAGCGATCCCGGCCTCCTTGGGATAGTGTAGATTCATATTTAGGATGGGCATGTGGTCATAATCATATATGATTTACATACCCGAAAGGGGGGCGGATAACTCCAGGGGGGGTAGAGTCTATTCTGTTTTTAGGAACAAGAATTTAAGCGGCGACGGGGCGGCGACGGCGACAGCACAGCTGCCAGACCGGCGGTTAGGCCCAGACGACGGGCAGCGACGAGGCGGCGACGGCGACAGGGCGGCGACGGCGACAGCATAGCCACCAGACCCCCCCCAGTTCCTTAGTCCAGAAGTAAGAACCCATCAGCGCAAGCACTGTTTCGGACAATCTGTTCATGCACGTGCATATCTGTTCTCACATACATGTAGAAACAGCACATCTGTATACACACATGTGTATATGAATTGATTTTCAGGTGTGTGTGTGTGTGTTTGTGTGTTTACAGGTCGGATCAGTACAGCATGACTTCGATCCTCGATTTGCGAGACCGCCGCCGGCGATGGCTCCGCAGTGGGCCCAGGCCGCTCCTACCCCTGGGCCCCGAGGCGTCGCGGCAGGCCCTGAACGTGCAGATGTCGGGGGTGCCGAGCCTGGCAGCGGGCGGGCAGGTTGGCGGGCTGCTGGGCACGTCGCGCCACGACAAGGCGGGCCCTCCGGCCAGCCGGCGGACGACGGCCACGAACGGCGGCGCACGATGGACAACGAACACGACGACGGGCGGCGGTCACGGCGGACTGCGGGCGACGGGCGACGGACGGTGGGCGGCGACCGGAACGCCACGACGGCGGACGACGACGGACGACGAGGGCGACGGGGACAACGAGGGCGACGGCGACGGCGATCGGACGGCTGCTGGGCACGTCGCGACGTCGTCGCCGTCGTCGTCGCCGTCGTCGTCGTCGTCGTCGTCATCGTCGTCGTCGTCGTCGTCTTCGCCGTCTTCGTCGTCGTCTTCGCCGTCTTCGTCGTCGTCGCCGCCGCCGTCGCCGCCGTCGTCGTCGTCATCGTCGTCGTCGTCGTCGCCCCCGTCGAGAGGAGGTCTTGAGAAACCCAGCCCTGCAACGCCTCGAACAAGGTCGGGGCCGAGTTTCTCTGCCGCAGGTCTTGGCGCCCCGGGTGTGTGTGGGCCGCTGCCGTTCCCTGGGGGCCACCAGGAGTTGGCTATACGTATTTATCATACGTTGACAGTCGGTATTTTTGGACTCCAAGTTCCCAATCTACGAAAGAGCGTGCTCTACCGCTGCTGGCGGAAAACTGGAGGGGGGTCACTGGGGGTTCCCAACCCGTCCCCCCTCCCTCGAAAACCGGGGGGGGGGTCACTACCGGTTCGAACCACCCCTCCCCCCCACGCCTCAGTCTATCATGAAAAGGGGGGGTTCACTACCGGTTCGAACCCCCCCCCTCGAAAACCGGGGGGGGTCATTATCGATTCGAGCCCCCCCCCCGCCGCCGGCAAACGATTCCCGAGCCTCGGGACAGTTGGACAATGGTGGGGATACTGAGACAGTGGTGGGAACGGTGGTGGTGGGGACAGTGGTGCGAGGACAGTGGGACAGTGGTGCGGACAGTGGTGGGGACGGTGGTGGTGGGGACAGTGGTGAGGGGACAGCGGGACAGTGGGACAGTGGTGGGGACGGTAGTGGTGGGGACAGTGGTGAAGGCGGTGGTGAGGACAGTGGTGGGGGTGGGACAGTAGTACAGTGGGGAATGTGGTAGGGACAGTGGGGACAGTGGGACAGTGGTGGGGACAGTGGGGACGGTGGGGCAGCACATGCAGTGGGACAGCGGCGGGGACAGTGGGACAGTGGTGGGTACAGTGGGGACAGTGGGACAGTGGTGGGGACCGTGGGGAAAGTGGGGAGAGTGGGACCGTGGTGGGACAATGGTGGGGAGAGTGGGGACAGTGAGACACTGGTGGGGGCACTGGTGGGGACAGTGGCGGCAATGGTGGGAACAGTGGGGATAGTGGGACAGTGGTGGGGACTGTGGGACAGTGGTGGGGACGGTGGTGGTGGGGACAGTGGTGTGGGGACAGTGGGAATGTGGTGGGGACAGTGGGACAGTGGTGGGGACAATGGTGGTGGGGACAGTTGTGAGGGCGGTGGCGAGGACGGCGGTGGGACAATGGGACAGAGGTACAGTGGGGACAGTGGTGGGGACAGTGGTGGGAACAGTGGGACGGACAGCTCAGTGGGACAGCGGCGGGGACAGTGGGACAGTGGGATACTGGGGACAGTGGGTAGTGGTTGGGGCCGTGGGGAAAGTGGGAGAGTGGGACCGTGGTGGGAACAGTGGTGGGGGCAGTGGGAACAGTGCGACAGTGGTGGGGGCAGGTGGGGGCAGTGGGGACGGGGGTGAGAACAGTGGGGGCAGTGGTGGTTCGAACCGGTAGTGACCCCCCCGGTTTTCCGGAGGGGGGGGGGGTTCGAACCGGTAGTGACCCTCCCCAGGTTCTCCTGAGAGGGGGGGGGTCAGGGGGTGGGTTTTGCCGGGGGGAAGGGGGGAGGGGGTCCAGCAGGGGGGGGGATTTTCGGAGGGTGTGTGTGTGACCCCTGGGTTGCGGAGGAAGAGGGGGGAAATTTTCCACAGTAAAGCGGCGGTGGATCACGCTCTCTCCAATCTACTTTGGCCGCCTTCCCACTTCAAGAGTCGAGTGCTTTTCCCTCTTCCCTCCTCTTCAGGAGGCGGGCGGAAACCCAATCTGCTTCCAACGCCTTCCTACTTCATGGTTCTACCTACTTCTTCTGACCGATGGGTAAAGAGCGATCTTTCGCTGGAGTGACCTTTGGTGCGGGCACGCTGGGGCCCCCAGATGGCTCCATGCGATGCGATAGCAGCGGCTCGCGCACGCCAGCTCGGTTTCCCCTGGGGCCCCGAGTGTCGCGCACTGGAGGTCACTCTTGTCACTCTTGCGTGTAGCCTTAAGTCGGGCGTGTCCCTCTACAGGAAGAATATTCAAAAACAGCCAAAACATAGAAAGGGGACGATCTTCCGACTATTTTTGATCATGCTGGAATCTTTTGGGACCATGTTCCATTTTTCGTCCGAAATCCTGTGGGGGACATGCCCGACCGAAGTGTAGCCGAAGTGAGCAAGAGTGCGGAACGAGCGGCTCCTGGGGAAGGGGCCGAGAGCTCTCTCGTGGCCAGGCAGGGCCGCCTACGAGCCGATGCGATGCGGTTGGACTCGCCGGCTGCGGCCGCGATTCCACGTCGATTCTCGGGAGACTCTCCATGGGGGAGGATCCCATGGGGGGGCAGGAGGGGGTCCCCCCCATGGGATCCCCCCCATGGGATCCCCAGGGGATCCTATGGGATCCCCCCCCCCTGGGATCCTATCCCCCCATGGGATCCCCCCCATAAGAGTCTCCCGAGATTCGATTCTGTTCGATTCACTGGCATCGGCCGGGCATCGGCCGGGCATCGGCCGGGGCCAGCCAGAACCAGGCGCGGCGGTCGGATTTCGATTCGAATTGGGGACGACACGTTTGGCGATCCGGTCCGTGTCTGAGCCGACCCAGCTTCGCGGTTCGATGCAGGCCAGGCCTGGCAGGCAGGTCTGCAGTCAAGATGCCGAGATGATGACCACCTTGGGCTCGGGAGAGGCTCTGGTTTTCGGGCCGTTCCTTAGATTCAGAAGAGGTCGGGGAGGAGCCCTACTCGTAGCTTCAAGTCGGGCGTGTCCCTCCACAGGGGGGATATCCAAAAGTAGTCCCAAAGGAGTATTTGTTGAATCTTTTTTGGGGCATTTTTGGGGTATGTTTTATACTTCGTCGACAATCCCCCTGTAGGGGGACAGGCCCGACTGAATCGTAGCTGGGGCTCGCCGTGGCCGGAGAGGCCCCTCTGTTTCTCGTCCAGCGCTCGAAGTTGCGTGGCGAGTGCCCGGCGGAGATCCGGCAGCTCGCTCTCACAGGGTCGGGCAGCTCGCTGCACTCCGAGGCCTGAAACGCCTCAAGTCAGGAGCGAAAGAAGGACGTACATGTACATGAATCCACGCTGGTTTCGAGAGCACGCATTGCACAAATGTTCGTATAACGCGGCCAGTCTCGCGAATCGAGGGGCCGTGTTCATGTACATAGCTGGGCGCGTACGTCCTTTGTGGGCTCCCTATTAAGAGCCCCCGATGGAGTCATCCACAGCAGAATCTCTTGTGAGGCGGCCTGCTTGCGAGCGACTGCCAACTGTTCGAAGATCTGCCAGGAAGCGGGCCCCGCTTTACGGCCAGCATTTGCTTGTCTTTCTAACATGTTCTATGATGCACATGCTTTTCAGCGCTGCTTTACAGGAGGCCTGCCAAGTGGTACTCCGTGACACAGTCAGTCTGGGTCACTCCAGGCATGAACCTGTTTTCTCCTGGTGAACACGACCTTCAACAATAACCATCTACAACAAATCACTGGATCACTTCAGGCATACGACTTTTGCTTGAGTTTGTTGCCGCGCTGAAGAAGTGGTAGCACGACGATTGTAGGATGAGGATAAGTCACTCCAGAGCGTTCCGGAACCCTCCCGGGGCGTTTCGGAGCGCCCTGGGATGGCCGCGGCGCCTAACCACCAGGGGGGGAGGCAGGCAGAAGGGACTAAGGGGAGGGGGGGAGGATTCTTGATCTTCCTCCTCCTCCCTCTCCCTTCCTCCTCCTCCTCCTCCTCCTCCTTTTCCAGCAGCGTGTGTTGAATAGAGCTCTCCCTGAGTTTATTGGCATTAGTGTTCTCAAAACTGTTTGTAATTCGTGGTGTACAACAAAACGGTTCCGAAACGGAACCCTTCAATGCCGTCTGGGGTGTATGGCTCTCGGCGGCGATTCTCTCAGTCATTATCTCTCTTGTCCTGTCTTCCTTGCCTCTGTCTCGCGTTTGCTCCCTTCCCTTCCATCCGAGTGGTCTCAGCTTTCTTTCGAGGATCGGGTGCTGATGAGAAAGCACACGTGGTCCTCTGGAGAGCAACTCTGTGCTCTCGATGTCTCGCTCGATTTGTGTCTCAGCGCGTTCAACACTCAGAGAATTCAAGATAGATTCGATATGTGTCATGCGCAGTCGTTGTTTCAGGCAAGGGCCAGGGCCATCAGCAGGAGGTCTCAGCACCTGCGCGCCCTGTTCCACTAGTCGTCCTTCGACCAGGAGCTCCGGCCTCTCTGCTGGTGGGTGTCTCCTCCTCCTCCTTCTTCCCCCACCCTACCCATGAGACGAGACTCGACGTCGCGGAAACTTGCAGCGTCGTCAGAGCTCACGACCAGAGCCCTGGGCCCAATCTTCCAGCTGCGCCCCTCGAACTGGATCGATCTCGGATGGCTCCAGGGCCCGGGTCCTGGCGAAAACCGCTCCGCGTGAGAAAAGCCTGACGCCAGGAGCGTGGAGTCTTACAGTCCTCCCTTCCTCCCCATCCCTCCCCTAATCCCTCCCCCATCCCCCTCGCCCCTCCCTTCCTCGCCTCATACGTCTCGCATGCAGGCAGCGCCGTGCACAAAAGTATGCTGGAGGCCACGGCCTCGCTCGCGTGGTCTCGAGTAGGCCCGGACTGCTGTCCGCACTGATGGTCGTCCGTTCGTTCTTTCGTTCCTCCCCCCTCCCTTCCCCCCTCCCCTCCTCTTCCTCCTTCTCCTCCTCCTCCTCCTCCTCCTCCTCCTCCTCCTCGTCTTCCTCCTTCCCATCCGCGGCCCCAGTACCCGTCCAGCTTCAGGTCGGGAGGCCACCCAGGCCAGGCGTGTGAGGAGGTCGGTACCAGGGCACGCAGGCGTCGCTGAAGTTAGACGGAAGGCGGCCGCCCGACTGGAACCCGCCTTTTTGCCCTGGGCCGCCACCGGGCCTGCACGCTACTTGCACTGGTCGCCCGCGAGCCGGTTCCTTCCTTCCATGTCGCCTTCCCTCCTACCTCCTGTTGGCGCTCTGCGGAGGCTATCGAGAAGTTCACCCCTGAGTGCTCCGCGTCCAGGCAGCAGGCGCTGGACAGCTGGATGGACTCGGTCGAGATCGGCGGGGGGTTGGGGTGGGGAGCGACGAGGCGGATGAGAAAGGGCGCAGCCCCCCTCGCGTCGTCGCTATTTTCGGTTGTTGCCGTCTTCGAGCTCTGCCCGCCCCGGGACCGTCAAACAACGACCCAGGACGAAAAGCCGGACAGCAGAGGATAACTCAGTGTGCTGGAAGGTTGGGGGGTGTGAGGCCATGTGGTCCTGGGTGTTCTTGCACCGCCGCGAAGATATCTCTCACCTCTCTCAAGATCATTAGTGCCATGATGATGGCGTAATTCGGCGTAGTTTCCGATCCGCCTGCTGCTTATCATTTTGTTACCCAAACCGGATCGGAAGCTACTCCGCGCCACGCCCTCCTAGAGTTTCGAGCAGGATGCGCCCGTGCGCGGAGTAATTGCAGTACTTCTACTCCGAGCTACTCCGCCCTGTTGCGCTATTGGCGAAGGTGGATTGAAAGGAAACTTTCGTCACGGTGATGTAGGCCCTGCCCGGCCACGCACTTTTTCCTCTGACGCGCCAGTGGGTCACAGGAGGGAGCAGACTGCGCGCGCGAGAAGGACGGGCAATGGC
>CAUYUJ010015004.1:194662-214662 GCA_963575745.1 Prorocentrum cordatum | reverse complement strand
CCTTCCCCTCCCCTGCCCCCCGCGTGAGATGCTCCTGTGCAGCCGGAGCTCGCGCCAGATTTCGGACCTGGCCCCGCCATTTGACTCGACAGCCTGGGCACACTCGAGTCCCCAAAGCTCACGCGGGTCGGGCGACAGGGGGGAGTGGGGGACGGCAGTCGTCCGGGGTTGCAGTTCCCATAAGTAAAAATGATGGGAAACGCAATTGTGGCTCATTGGGTGCGGTTTTTTGTTGAAAATGGCGTTTCCCATAATTCGCAGGGCTTCGGGAGTTTTGGGGGGGATTCTGTTGCGTGCAGCTGGTCTCGGCCCCGCCGCTGGGCGCCTTGCCCGATGCGGTGGCGCCTCTGGCGCCCAGGGGGGGCGTGGCAGGTCCACGCGAGCTGTATCCCTACCGGCTGCACGTGAGAGTGACTCTTCGCCGGAGTGACCTTTGGTGCGGGCTCGCCGGGCCCCCCCCATGATCGCCGAGCGCGGTGCGGTAGTGGCCGCTGGCGCGCCTGGAGAGAGGTTGAAATATCAAATGAAAAAGGTCCATGAGTGTTGCAATCAATTGCCAAAGAAATGCGGAAGGCAAATGGTGCGCTTTCTTTGGTTGTGGACGGGCGTATGGTGCCCATCCGAGAGGCCGATTGGTGCCTCATCCCAAGAAGAGGCCCATGACGGCCACGACTTGGGTGCGGGATGCCATTTGGTGGCCCCCCTGTGCCCACCCCGTCCCGCTCACAGGGTCTTCACATCCCCCGTATGGTGGTGGGATGGGTGAGCGGTCCGCCTCCCCCCGGGCCGCACGTACCGCCCGAGGTTCGTGGGGATTTGAATTGAAGGCAATGAAGTTTCCCGTTCTCTCCCTCTCCCTTCCCGTGGGGTGCAAAATCGCGACGAAGCCCCCCAAAAAGGAACGGCCCAAAAACCAGAGCCACTCCCGAGCCCAAAGTTGTCCTTATTTTCAGCATCTTAACTGCGTGACGCCTGGGTGTGGGCGAGGTGGTGGTTGCGGGAGATCACGGCGCTGATGCTGCCTCGGCGTGAGGAGGAGCGGCAAGTGCGCTGCGGAGGACGATTTTGGTGTGGTTGCTGGACTCGCCGCCGACGGACAATCACGAGCAAGATGACCACGGATACCGCATTGCGGACACAACGGGCCTTCAGGAACCCTATGGTGGCTCCTGGAGCGGCCGCTGGCCCTATGATGGGCAGGGGTCCGCTCCATGTCCCGAGCCCTAAGGTGGCTCGTGCCCGTGTCCCGCGTCCGTGCCCTATGGTGGCTACGGCTTCTGCTACGACGTTCCCGTGGACCCTCATAACGAACATCGTCACGAAGACCTCCCCTAGAACGTTGCTGTTCCCCGCCGCCTGCCGTGGCAAGTAGGCCGACCGAGGATCGGTTGCGCCCGCCGGGACCTACAGAGTGGTCGCAAACTACCTGGAGGGAACCTGAAAGGGCAGCAGAACGCAAAGAAGGCACCAAAACAACCCCTCCCCCCCTCCCCCTCCCAAGTTCCATGAATTCAATGAGGTCAATGTGGGGGCACTGGACGGCCGGCAGGGGAATCAAGTCCCGTTCACGGCCCACACTGGAGAGAGGTTGAAATATCAAATGAAAAAGGTCCATGAGTGTTGCAATCAATTGCCAAAAAACTGCGGAAGGCAAATGGTGCGCTTCCTTTGGTTGTGGACGGGCGTATGGTGCCCATCCGAGAGGCCGATTGGTGCCTCATCCCAAGAAGAGGCCCATGACGGCCACGACTTGGGTGCGGGATGCCATTTGGTGGCCCCCCTGGTGCCCCCTGACTCCGCGCTCTAAAGGCCACTGCTGCCTAGGGTCACTTTTGGGCGTAGCCGACTCTAGCCCCCCCGTGTGCCATTCCCCCCCCTCCCGTCCGACCCCGACCAGACACTCGAGTCTCATGTAGGGGGCCGCATGCGAACCCTACCCCTACCCCCCACGATTTCTGAGGGGGAGGGTGGGGTTCACTTTGCTCGGGAGCTCCCCAACGAAGTGAACCCCACCCTCCCCCTCAGAAGTCGTGGGGGGTAGGGGTAGGGTTCGCATGTGGCCCCCTACCAGCCCCCCCGTTTGCCATTCCCCCCCTCCCGTCCGACCCCGACCAGACACTCGAGTCTCACGTCTCCCCGAGAGATCGGCGGCGCGCAGCGGGTGGAGGGGGGGGGGGTTCAGCGGGGGCCCCCGCGCCCCTTTGGGAGCCCCTGCGCCGTCCAAGGTGCCCTGGGAAGATGCCTCTGGGGAAGGGGCCCAGGGCACTTCCGGAGGAGCCCAAGAAGGAAACGAGCTGCATGAGTGTACGTTTTCGGAGGTCCGCGCGGATTTCTTGGACCGGCGCTGGAGGCGCCTCTGGCGCCGCCCCTGGCGCGCTCATGCGCGCCTGGGATGGGGGGGCCAGCGCCGATTCAGGACACCTATCCGCGCGGACCTTTGAAAATTTACGTTTATGCAGTTCTCTTCTAAAGATGCCCTCGTCCAGACTGTGTGGAGCAGCGCTGCGTTCCTCTCGGCTTTCCTTCCCTTGGCCTCGTGCTCCTCTCCCCCAGCTGTTGCCTCCATGCCAGCACCCATCAGGGCCCCTGGGTCGTGTGGCGCGCAGCGTGCAAAAACAGGGCATCAGTGCACATCGTGTTGCAGTCAATGTTTCTACGGCCCCAACTGCAGGAACCCTCGTCCCACTCCCCGCTACGCGCTGTCAATTCGAGCTTTGAGCAGCGAGGCCACGTTGCGCTTGTTGCGAAGCCCGTTGGCGGGCAATCGCTTGTATGATATGCTTTATGCATGGAGGATTGCAGGGCGACGGTGTCGCCTCAAACGGCCTCACTTTCGAACCAGTGTCTCAGGCTTACAAACTCGTCTTCATTTCGGAAGGGGATGAGGAACGAGGTTGAAAAAAGGGGCAGGTGGATGAGGAAGGCGCAGGACGAGGACGTTGAAAGATGATGGGGATCAGCAGGAGGCGGCGGAGGATGAAGAGGAGGAGGAGGATGATGAGGAGGAGGCGTAGGATAATGAGGAGGAGGAGGAGGAGGAGGAGGTGGAGTGATTCTTCTTAGTGCCGAAGATGCCTAGGGCGAACCACCGCCGCCCCCTGCCTTTTAGAAATGCATGCGTGGCCAAACGTCAGGCCGAAGTCTTGCAAAGCTATTCGACTACGTGGTCCCCTAGCCGTTGCTGTAACCCTTTGGGGAATACATGTAGGAGAAAGAGGGAGGAGGAGACGGAGGAGGAGGAGGAGGAGGAGCAGGAGGAGGAGGAGGAGAAGGAGGAGGAGGAGGGAGGAGGGAGGAGGGAGGAGGAAGGAGGAGGCGGAGGAGGAGGAGGAGCAGGAGGAGGAGGAGGATCAGTGTAAATCTCCCAGACTCATCAACGGTATTGCAACACACCCAACACCACTCCTGGGACGTGAACACCACGGATCAACCTGACTCTTGCGCCCTGATGTTTCGACATCGTGCCACAACACCATCTCTGGGACGTTAGTCGTGGTACTCCTTGAAACTGCGCGAACTCGTAATACTGATGTACGCGGCGCTAAGGCGAGAACCAGATTTTGAAGTGGAGCCGCCCTCCATCCGTGAAGCTCTTGCAAACTATTAAGACGAATGTGCGCAGCGCTAAGGCGAGAGCCACATTTTGAAAACGGACCGTCCTCAATCCGAGAAAGACAAATATGCGTGGCACTAAGGCGAGAGCCACATATTGGAAACGGGCCACCCGCCATCCAGGACATTTTCTTTGTTGCTAAATGTAATTTTTTGTCAACTTTGAAGACGAATGTGCGCTGTAAGGCGCGAGCCACATTTCGAAAACGAACCGGCCTCAATTCGTAAAACTCTTGCACATGCTAAGCCTCAGGATCATACGTGGTGAGGAAGTCTCTGGCGGAAAGCCTGGCCCGCCCTTTCGACCAGCCTCGGAGTGCGACAAGGAGGAGTTATTCATAAGTAAGAAGAATCCAGGAAAGGGAGGAGGAGGAGGAGGAGGAGGAGGAGGAGGAGGAGGAGGAGGAGGAGGAGGAGGATCGGGTGCCCCACTCGTTGGGCGGGCGCGCGCAATTCACGGTCCCAGAGGGTATTCGGACGGATTAGCGAGTCCACGGGCGCACGAGGGTGCTGACTGTCCCCTCCACCAGTTTGGGACCTCTGCTCGGGGCACTTGGTCTGGGGGCACGAACCCCAGGCACAGTCGTCACCTCGGTGAAACGATTCGCTGGCTTGGAGGTCCCGTGTTATTCATCCAGCAACTCTTTCCGTGATGAGCACGGTGCCTACTGAGGCGCTGACACAGCGATGCCTCATTCGTACGTCTGCCCACATCCGCTGGTGCTGATGCATTGTGGGGCTTCTGTCTTCGGAGGGCGCCAACTATGCCCCTACACCGATCCTGGCCGGGCTGATCCTGTGCCCAGGATGGGCCTGGGCAGACGGGCGTAGGTGTATAGTTAGCACCCTCCTCTTTCGCATGGTGATATTTCGTTGCTTCGCCCGCCTACTGGAACGCCGCCGCCTTGGCGTTTTCGCACGGACTGCAGACTTTGGCTGGTCGGTGGGCATGACAGCCTTCGCAAGAATAGTCAGTGTGTGCCTCTTGCCAGCGATCTCTGCCACGAGCGGGGCGGGAGATGCGATGAGTTGTGTCTTAGGGTCGGCAGGGGGAGACAACGAGGAAGCATCTCATGATGATGCATATGATTATGCTGGTGATGACACGTTGATGCTGATGCTGATGCGGCTGCTGCTACGGCTGCTGCTGATTATGTTGATGCTGCTCATGACGATGATGATGATGATGATGCTGATGATGATACGTATGATTATGATGATGCGGATGGTGATGATGGGGATGAGCATGTTGATGTTGATGACGATGATGGAGACGATGACGCTGATGATGGTGACGATGATGGTGCTGATGCTGGTGATGGTGATAATGGTGGTGGCGGTGCTGACGCCGAAACTGATGCTGATGACGAAAATGATGCTGATGCTACTGATGATGATAATGATGCTGATGCTGATGCTGATGCTGCAGATGATAGTGATGCTGCTTATGCTGATGCTGATGATGGTGATGATGGTAATGATGATGATGATGCTACTGCTGCTGATGATGTCGATGATGCTGCTGTTGCTGATGAAGATGGTGGCGGTGGTGGTGGTGATACTGCTGATTAAGCTGATGCTGCTGATGATGCCCTTGATGATGATGTTGATGATGAAGATGAAGATGAAGATGAAGATATGAAGAACATGATGATGCTGATGATGACGATGATGATGCTGATGAGATGATGATGGTGATGATGATGGTGATGATGATGATGATGATGATGCTGATGATGATGATGATGATTACGTTGATGCTGATGCTGATGCTGATGCTGTTGGTGATGATGCTGATGCTGATGCTGATGATGAGGATAAGGACGATTCTGATGATGCTGATGTTGTTGATGATGATGCTGATGATGAGAAAGATGATGATGATGCTGAAGAAGATGATGATGCTGCGGATGCTGATGCTGATGCTGATGATGATGCTGATGATGAGAATTGTGATGAATATGAATATGAATATGAAGATGAAGATGCTGATGGTGCTGATGAGGATGCTGATGCTGATGCTGCGGACGCTTATGATGCTGATGCTGATGCTGATGCTGCTGATGATGATGATGATGATGATGATGATGATGAAGATGAAGACGAAGACGAAGATGAAGATACTGATGCTGCTGATGATGCTGATGCTGATAATGATGATGAGGATGAGGATGATGATGAGGATTCTGATTAAGATGGTGGTGGTGGTGGTGGTGGTGATGGTGATGATGCTGATGATGCTGCTGCTGCTGCTGATGATGATGATGATGATGATGATGATGATGATGATGATGAGATGGTGAAGTAGGAGGAGGAGGAGGAGGAGGAGGAGGAGGAGCAGGAGGAGGAGGAGGAGGAGGAGGAGGAGGAGGAGGAGGAGGTTTTTTTTTGCACTCCACCCACTCAAACACACACACACCAGAGGCCCAGTCCCGGCAGCAGCAGCTGGGCGGGCGAGAAATCACACTTCTCCGGCCGACGCTCCCCCAGGCGTGCCGCAGACGCGTCAATCCACCAGGGACGGCCGACACACCTTCCCCGCCAAGACGGACAAGCGAGAGGCACGACCTGGGGGCGCCCCGAGTAACAAAGGAAGGACGATCAGTCAGAATCATCGGAGAGGTCCGACGATAAGGAATGTGAAGACTGGGCGCCCAACCCCCATGCCAGGAAGCCACCGTGTCTCGCGTTGGCGCCGCATGGCCAGCAGGACTGGGGGAGGCGGAAGGCCTTGCTGCTGCCACCTGGTCCTGCATGGTGGTGAGAGCGTCTGTCGGGCCAGCACCAGCTCAAGTGGCTGGCTGGCCTGCAGGGACGCGTTACCCCCCTGAACAGAATGAGCTGGAGGAGGCATCAGGCCTTGCTGCAACCTCCTCCTCGTGAGAAGCGATCAGGGAAACGGCTCTCGAGCCGATCTCGGTGGCCTCAGGACGGCTTAGGGCGCTGGCCGCAGGCGAGGGCTGGCTCGGGCCAGCCCCGGCACGGCCCCCTCTCTGCGCCGTCAAAGGGCCATCGTTGTCCCCATCATCATCATCATCATCATCATCATCATCATCATCATCATCATCATCATCATCATCATCGTCATCATTATCATCATCATCATCATCAAAGCGGGCACCCTCCACCAGCTCAGTGCCAGTCTTGGGATGGCGACCCAAACAAATCTGCCTCCAAGTGGCGGCGGCCGTGGTGTCTCTTGGCCTTGGCAGGTGGGCCAAGACACCTTCAAGCCACGAGCCTGGCCACCACGAGTATATTACTTACATGACATGCGAAGCAAGACAATACCGTCCTCATCACAGTAGTCAAGAACAAGGGGCTTATGCATGTTGGCCTGAAGAGGAGCCCCCGTGAGGCCTTTGAGATCTGGGGCCCCTCTACAAACATTCTAACCAGTCCTAGCAAAAGCACGAGAGGAGCGCCAACAGGTAGCACACAACCAACATCTCCCTTCCCAGTGCCAGTCATGATCAGGCCCAGGGGTAGGCTTGGGGATCGGACTGGGCTTGATTGGTCTAGACTCGGAAAAAAAAAACACGACGACAGACGCAGAAAGCTGTCACTCTAGCAGCGAGATGAGCTCAGCCCGCAGCCTCCGCTCCACCTCAGACATGGAGGGCTGAGGGTGACGGTAAACTGTCAGGCGGGCTGCCAAATCTGCTCGATCATTACCATTCTTCCAGAAGATCTCTTCTTGAGAGAGATCAGGTCGGTCTTTCTGGTGCCCTTTCTATGTAACGTATCCCCAGGAGCCTGACCCAGCGTCTGGAGCATGAATGCAGCACACGGGCGACGATAGGAGGTCCTGAAAGACAAGGGCTCCAAATATTGGCGCACCATGTTTAAACAATCAGAAAATGATACCAGAGAAAAAACCCAATCAGAATTTTGGGGGGGCTATGGGGCTTTAGGGCTATGGGGCTATAGGGCGATGTGGCCATAGGGATATAGGGCTAGAAGCCTTTAGGGCTATGGGGCTATAGGGCTACAGGGCTATAGGGCTACAGGGCTAAGGGCTATAAGGCTATTCGGGCTATAGGGCTATAGGGCTATAGGGCTATAGGGCTATAGGGCTATAGGGCTATAGGGCTATAGGGCTATGGGGCTATGGGGCTATGGGGCTATTGGGCTATTGGGCTATTGGGCTATAGGGCTATCGGAGGTGAGGGGGTGAGATCGAAGTGGAACGGCGAGCCCCCCACAGGGAAATCGGTTTCGGTTTCGTGTTCGTGCGTGCCGTGCGTGCGAGGCGAAGCTGCGTGGGCAGGTGAGAAAAAGTCTCCTGTGGCTGAGGCGCGGCCGGACCAAATGTTTCTCTTCCGGGGCGCGGGGCCCCGCGGTGTCCCGCCGGTGTCCCGCGGTGTCCTCCTGTGGCTGAGGCGCGGCCGGACCAAATGTTTCTCATCCGGGGCGCGGGGCCCCGCGGTGTCCCGCCGGTGTCCCGCGGTGTCCCGCAGTGTCCCGTGGTGTCCCGCGGTGTCTCGCGGTGTCCCGCCGGTGTCCCGCGGTGTCCCGCGAGGATGATGATGATGAGATGATGATGATGATGATGATGACATGATGATGATGATGATGATGATGATGATGATGATGATGATGATGATGAGATGATGATGATGATGGTGTCCCGATGATGATGATGATGATGATGATGATGTTGATGATGGTGTCGATGATGATGATAGTGTCCCGATGATGAGGATGATGATGCTCATGATGATTATGTTGATGATGATGACGATGATGGTGTCCTGATGATGATGATGATGATGCGATGATGATGATGATGTTGATGGAAATGGTGTCCCGGCGATAATGGTGTTGATGATGATGTTGATGATGATTATGGTGTCCCGATGATGATGCTGCTGATGATGATGGTGATGATGATGATGGTGATGCTGATGGTGTCCCGATGATCATAATAATGATAAAGACGATGTTGATGATGATGTTGATCATGATGATGATGGTGCCCCAGTGATGATGATGTTGTTGATGATGATGTCGATGATGATGATGAGATGATCATGATGATGATGGTGTCCCGAGGATGATGACGATGTTGATGATAATGTTGATGATGAGAACGATGGTGATCATGATGGTGTCCCGATTATGATGATGATTCTGATGATGCTGCTGATGATGATGACGATGACTGTGTCCCGATGATGATGATGATGATGTTGATGATGAGATGATGATGATGATGATGATGATGATGTTGTCCCGATGATGATGCTGACGTTGATGATGATGTTTATGATGATGATGATGATGATGATGATGATGATGATGATGATGATGATGATGATGACGGTGCCCTCATGATGATGACGATGTTGGTGATGATGATGATGTTGATGATGTTGATGATGATGATGATGATGATGATGATGATGATGATGATGATGATGATGATGATGATGATGATGATGATGATGATGATGATGATGTTGATTGTGAGAGCGATTGTGATATCGATAGTGAGATCGATATTGAGACCGAATGTGAGATCGATTGTGTGATCGATTGTGAGATCGATTGTGAGATCAATTGTGAGATCGATCGAATGAGATAGATCGAGTGAGATCGATTGTGAGATCTATCGAGTGAGATCGATCGAGCGAGACCGATAGTGAGAACGATACTGAGATCGATAGTGAGACCGATCGAGTGAGACGTTGTTCCCCCCCCCCCGAACCTCCTTATCACCCGAAGGGTGGTCGTATAGGTACGGCTATAGGGCTATAGGGCTATAGTGCTATAGGGATATATGGCGATTGGGCTATTGGGCTATAGGGATATAGGGCTATTGGGCTAGGCACCCCCGGGCACTTCTGGGCACCCCGGGCACCCGGGCACCACTGGGCACCCGGGCACCCCCGGGCACCCCCGGGCACCCGGGCACCTGGCCCCGGCCACCGAAATCGGCTACACACCTGGGCACCCGGGCACCCCCAGGAACCCCCGGGCACCCGGGCACCCGGCCCCGGCCACCGAAGTCGGCCGCCCACCTCACCTCAGCTTTATATCCGCTAGGACCCCTACAGAGGCAAGCTCTGATTGGGGAATAAGGGGAACCAGAGGCTCTACACTGGGCCGCAATCGTGCAGGCCGCGGACTCAGCCGCCTGTGGGGTCTGAGGGAAATAACCCATGAGGGGCCCAGAAATGGTGGCCAGGTGGGTGCCAGAGGGGTCCATGAGAATAGCAGCCCAGCCTGCCCTGGAGAGCTCTGGGGAAGCCTCTCTAGTACACGAACCGTCCACGAAGATGTGCCCATCCAAGGTCGTATCATCTGACTGGGGATTCTGGGTCCAAACGATCTGCAATTCACTGGGAACACCATTAACAGTAGTGTCAGGCCTCGGGTGGTAATCAGCGGGGTGCTTGTACAGACCTCTTGTGAACAACAGGAACTCAGACGGGTCCGATGTAGGCGTGAGGTCCGACTGCGGTTTTACAGTCGAATGCTTGCCAAGAGCTTCCGCCCGCTCAGTCTCGACGGCTGGGCAGAACCACAACCGATGTAGCACAGTGTCACCAGCCTCCTGGCATAATGGACAAAGTGTGTCGGGCAAGTCGTAACCCGCTTGCCTCGCTCGCTGCCGTGTCCAAATGGCATTACAGCATACAGCACGCATGCACCCTTTCATGTATTGTGTGTACTTCTTACGCAACATAATCATAACTTGGTCATGACATACACGAGCAGGTTGTGTGAGGTGTGGAAGAAGCAGCACCGCCGACCGGCACCCATGGACATGCTGAATCGCTAGCCCCAGGGGCCGCTTCAGCAGCGCAGGCGATATCAACGTGAGCGGCAGCTCGTTCACGTGCTGGTCCACGTCTGGGTCGAAAGAGGGCATACTTCAACTTATCTTTGACAAACTCAGCTTTGTAGCCGAAATGGGTCCTGCGACTCTTTTTCCAAGAATCGGGCCCCGAAACCGGGAACACAGACGCCCAAGACTCACGCATTTCGGTCCAGGAAAGGGTAAAGGGGAAACTTCTGAGTTGCACGGCCTAAAGTTCCGCAGCGCAGCGTAAGGTGGAATCCACGGGGCCATAAAAGGTGGGGCCCCTCTCCAGAATGAGGGCAGAGGTGAGAGAACGAGAACCAGACTTGGATCGAAGGCACCTCCCAAATGCTTTACGAGCCAATCCCCATTCGTGATCTGAACTCCCGTGGACCTCCGCTCCGTAGTGGTAACCTGGGAGAGGCCCAGCCACACATAGTTTCCTGCAGTGCTTGCCTAGAGTGCGTCGCAACTTATGCAGCCTTCTGGTCTTGCTTTTAAGGTGACGGACACAAGCCTACCAAAGCACACTGCTAGGCCCTCCTAGGCCTCCCTGCAGTAGAATCGATACCGAGGTTGGCTGCAGAAGTGGCGAGTTGGCGTCCAGCCAACGAATCAATGGACGTCATCAGCTTGGTGGCCACTCTCCTGGAGGATGCAATCAAGCAAGCTTTGTCCTCGGAGATGTTAGCTCCAAGGTCATGTGCAATAGCAGCGTCCAGCATTCTAGCACCCTCGGTGAGATCGTAAATCACTTGTGACTCGGAGCCTGAAGCGCAGACTCCGTAAGCATCGATATAGACATCGATCGTGACATATTGGGGTACATGACCATTACCAAGCGGACCGGTAATCCATATCCTAACCATGGTAGTAGCGAGCGAGCAACCTGCAGTAATGCCGAACTCCGCAAACCCAGGCCCAGCGACGAGGCCTCCTAGAACGACAAATCTGGCAGACCGATACAAGGCAACCACGAGGGCAGAACTGGCGGGATGAAACCGATAGGTATGACAACGTTCCAAGAGCCTAGTGGGCTGACCGTTTGAAAACATTTGTAGAGATCCCAGAGTAGACTGGCAGCAACTCGGCCTCTGGCAACTTCATTTTCTGCGCGCGCAGCTTGACGCCAAACCACGTCAGTGCTAGACGAGAACTTGGCGGCTGAAACGTAAGGTCGGGCATGCTCCTCCTCCCGCTGGATCGCACATCTCCTCCTCGCTATCCCCATAACCTGTGCATGGAGCAAACGCGCTCAATGGGCCGATAACTTTCTGATGTTTTAGCCAATAACGAGAGGATCGTGAGTCTGGCCTGCACTGGCACCGGGCTGCCTATCTCCATGACAGCGTGCAGGTATTAAATCGGATATACTCGGACTTAGGGGGTCCGCAACGATTTTATCCACATCGTTGAGGGTCGAGGTAGAGGCCCAGGGGGTAAAACCGCGAATGGCCTTATGGGCCTGCTTGGCCCCTTCCTCCACCCGATGCAGGAGCCAGGACTTCCAACCCTGCAAGCCATCTTGCTGTGCTTTTGCTTCCGCAGCAGCCAACGCGATGCTGAGGTTGGCGCGCAGGTCGGAGAGCTGGTCAGGCTGATGCGGGGAACGTATAGCAGCAACCACAAGGGAGTACCGAAGCCCATGCAGAACAAGAGATTCGGCAGGAAACTTGGGTGGAGCAAGCAACACCTGTCGGTAAACATCAGCTTCAGCCTGGTCTTCGAGGTCGCTGGACATCAAAGAGTGCCTGAATCTCAGCACCATCCACTTCAAAGCGTAGCAAGCAAGGTGCCTAACAGGTGGCCGACGATCCTGAGCTAAAATCTGAACCCAGTGCAACTTCGGGGCCTTGCCTCTAGAGCCTATGCAGGGGAGGTGGGCTGGAGCCGCCTGCTGTGACTGTGCATGTGCAGTTCGAGCCCGTTTTCCGCGGGTGGGGGCTGCCCGCGGGAGCCGCCGAGGAAAGACAGCATGGTCAGGACGTGACGGACTCGCCCATTGCACTGCTCGCTGCCCTTGGTAGGGCAATCGCTCTTGTTCCTTCGCAGAGCCCGCCCGCAACTCAATCCATATTTCAGCGGTGGGGGGCATCTTTGGCTTGTTCCGTGTTGTGTTGCCGCCAGTTTGCGAGAGACGTGCTTTCAGTTTTTAGTGGAACGTGGAGCACAGAGAGAGTTCTTTGATGAATCTGCCTTGCAAGAGGAGTCCGCCCTTCAGGTCTGGATTTGTTAGCTGTCGTGGACTTGTAGTCGACGCAGTTTCGGATTCAAGTCTGTATTTCTTGCCACTCCTCCTGGACGTCGCGTTTAGGACCATGGCGGACGTGCAGCTCTTCTTCTGATGGGGGGGAGAGTGGAGAGCCACCTGGGGCCCCTTTTAGAGGAATCTGTCCCGCGGTCTGGCAAGAGGCAAGAGGAGGAGGAGGAGGAGGAGGAGGAGGAGGAGGAGGAGGAGGAGGAGGAAGAGGAGGAGGAGGAGGAGGAGGTGACGAAGCTGAGGATATAGAGGACAACGACGGTGCTAGATTTTTGAGTACAGCGAAGTGGGAGGGAAGCTCGGGAAGTGGTAACAGGACACGAGTCTGGTTGGGGGGAAGTGGTATTTCAAGGGGGAATGGAGAAGCGATAGAAGTCAGAAGGACGAGTGGTGATGGGGGGACGGGCGGGGGGCAGGACAGGAGGAGTGGACAGGAGAGCTGGGGGAGAAGAGAGGGTGTGAAGAGGGTGTGGAGAGGGAAGGGAGGTCAGACGGGGAAGAGGAGGATACATGGCGGGTGTTTTCTGGCTGCCAGTTCTCTGCGGTCTTCATCTCTGCCCTTATCTGCTGGGCCGTGTTGCAAGCGGCTAGGGGGCAGGAAACCATGACCAGACCAATACCTGACCAGACGCACAGGGAAAGGGGCTCGTCAGGATTGGGTGGGCATTTCCCCGGAGGAAAGGCCCTGGCCAAGTCCAGATCGTCCCGCCCCCCTCGGTCTGGCTATGGCCTCCCTGCTCAGCCGGGCAGCGGACAGCTCCGCGTGGCCTTCGAATCGGTCCGCCCCCGCGCGTGGCGTACACGGCAGCGGTTTCGAGGCAGGGCTGTCGAGCCGCTTGGCTTGCCGTGCCCCGCGGCACGTGGGACCCTCCACAGATGCCCGCTTGCCATCCGAGGCGTATTTCTTTGGGCGATGACTATTGCGCCAGGCGCTGCCGCTGTGCACTCGCATCGTGCCGCGTTTTCTGCTCAAGGTGTTCCAGGGCTGCCGCCGCGCCAGCCTCTGCAGTGGGTATGGAATGGCCGAACGCATCAAGGCCGTCCCGCGGGGAGAGGGGGACCGCCCGTAAGAGCGGAGTGAGGAAAAGCGTGGTGCCAGGAGGCTCGATAGGCATGATCCACCTGACGCACATGTTCCACGTGTGGATCCAGCCATGTGTCCTTCTGGCCTCGTGGTAGCATGACGCGGCAAATGATGGGGGCTGTAAGGCCCCTCATCATCATGCCGCCTCTCCCTTTCCCCCTCCTGCCCCCCCGCTCCTGCACCACCCCGCCTCCTCCTTTCTCTTTGCCCCCCCCCCCCCCTCTCTCCTGTCTCCTTCCCTCCTCGTCGTCGCCGCTCCCCCCCCTCGCTGCTCCCCCCCCCCCTCTCCGTATTGCCACGTTGGTCCAGGACGCCCCGCAGGCACCGCCCTCTGTGCCGCGCACCCCCTCCTGCTCCGCCGCACCGCGCACCGAGGAGCCTAGGCAGCCATGGGCGGAAGCAAGCCCCGCGGGATCAAGTGCGCGCGCAAGCTCGTCATCCGCAGGCCGGGGCCCAGTTCGATCCGACCCGTCCGCTTCGATATCCGCTTCGGCTGGCCCGATCCGGTTCGCTCCCGATACTTGGGCGATCCGACGCGGCCCGATACTTGCACGGTGCTGTTGTGCATCCTAGCGCGGCCGATTTGATTTCCGTTCCGCACATGCAGGCCGATTCGATGCACGTCGCGTTCCGATGTGATCCGATTTCCCGATCCGATGCTGGCTGATCCTGCAGGCGCTCGCAGCTGTGGGCAGACAAGGACTACAAGAAGGCCAACCTCGGCACGAAGTACAAGTGCAACCCCTTCGGCGGCACCTCCCACGCCAAGGGCATCGTGGTCGAGAAGATCGGTATCGAGGCGAAGCAGCCGAACTCCGCCATCCGCAAGTGCTGCCGGGTGCAGCTCATCAAGAATGGCAAGAAGGTGCCGAAGAAGAAACAAGCACACACATATTTCGTCGGAGGTCCGGGTGGATTTCTCGTATCGGTGCTGGACCCCCCCCTCCCTAGCGCTCGAAGCGCGCCAGGGGCAGCGCCGGAGGCGCCGCCAGGAAGGTCCCCGCACCTGTCCGAGAAATCCGCCGGGAGCTCCGAAAGTCTACCAGGAGGCTGGATAAACCTGACGCGGCCAGCGTTGGCCAGGGCGGGATACACATGTCATGTGGCCAGACGTCTTTACAGCGCTCGGCCCTTCTGTGGACGCGCAGGCTGGGCTTCTGCACGCGTGTCCATCGCGTGGCCTCCCGATGCTCCACACGCGAATCCAGCCTTGAGTGCTTCCAGGCCCCTTGGTATGTGGATGCCCTTGCTTCGCCTTCCGAGCTTCGTTGCCCTGGTACGCCCGTTTTGAAACGCGACACGCCCCGTGTTCAAGACGTCCGTGTCCGCACGTTGCGTGCCGGCTCAACGTGATTCTTGGCCCTGGTCTTGGCGAAAGCACCGCGCCAGATGCACGTCTCCAGCCTGCGTGCTGAGCTCCGCGTCGGCACGCTGCGTGTTGCGCGTGGCGCCTCGGGGCAGGCAGCTCGGCTCCTCAGGTGGCCGCCTTCGTGCCGCGGGACGGCTGCCTCAACTTCGTCGACGAGAACGACGAGGTGCTGATCTCCGGCTTCGGCCGGCGCGGGCACGCCGTCGGAGACATCCCCGGCGTGCGCTTCAAGGTCGTCAAGGTGGCCGGGTGCGGCCTCGGCGCGCTGTACCGCGAGAAGAAGGAGAAGCCGCGCTCGTGAGCGCGGGCCGCGGGCGGGTCCTGCGCCTCGTACTGGTCGGTGGACAGAAGGAACAAAAAGCATCGGGGTGGGATTCAGGAGTGCAGGAGGGCGGGCCAGCCCAGATCTCTGAGCGTCGTGAAAGAATCTCGCGGCGGGAGTCTCTGTCCAGTCTCTGGCCACTCCAAGGGCCCTCACGGATCGGTCTTGCTCGAACGGTTTGGTGTCAAGATGGGGTCGAAGGCACCAGTCATGATTTGCTTACGACGTCGGAGGTTTGTGAGCACTGGTTTGAAAAAGAACACGCATCGTAAATTTTAGTTCTCGGATGTCCGCGCAGATTTCTTGGATCTCCACTGGACCCCCCCTGGCGGCGCCTCTCCTGCGCTGCCCCTTGCGCGCTCCTTCCGCGCCAGGGGAGAGGGTCCTGCGCCGCTCCAAGAAATCCGCGCGGAGCTTCGAAAGTGTATTTTCATGTTTTTTGTGTTTTTTTTTTTTTGTTTCTTCTTATTTTTCTTCTACTGGAGGCGCGCGCAAAGGGAGCGGCTTTCCGAGAGGGCAGGGGTGCCTGTTAGAGGCCCCTGCCATCCAGGGAGCCCTCTCAGAAGCCTTCGAGCTCTCCTGAGGAGCCCTTTGCGCTGCCTTCTTAGAAAGCCGACCCACTTGTTCAAACACGGCCCTTCTGGAGTGACAAATTGCGAGCATCGAAGCCAGTGCGTGTGCTGCGTATTCATGTCTCCAACAGCGCTTCCTGAGCTCCTGCGCGGGTCCTAGGCAGCGCTTCTTGGGCTTGTGGGCAAGCGCTCAAGCGGCTCTTAGGCAGCGTTTCCTATGCTCGTGCGTAGCTCCTAAGAGCGCTTCTAAGGGCCGTGGGCAGCGCCTACGGAGCTCCTAGGCTCTAGGAAAAGTCCCCCTCCCCGTGCCTCACCCCCGTGTGCGCGCCGTCGCTGTCTGGATGTCACTGGTGGCTGGGCGGTTCTAGAGACCGCGGCCTCGTCCACCTGGGTTCAGCCTGGCCCGGGCGCCTGGCCGCGGCGGTGGCTTTCCCTCCGTGCCTTGAAACAAATCCTCATAATCATCGCCATCACCATCATCATCACCATCATCATCATGTTCATCACCATCATCATCAACATCATTATCGTCGTCGTCGTCGTCTTCATCATCATCAACATCATTATCGTCGTCGTCATCACCACCATCACCATCATCACCATCATCACAACCTCTATCATCAACACCATCATCATCATCATCATCATCATCATCATCATCATCATCATCATCATCATCATCATCATCATCTTCAGCATCTCTATCATAACCACCACCGTTATTATCATCGTCATCATCATCATCATCGCCATCATCATCATCATCATTACCACCATTATCACCATCACCAGTAACATCATCGCCATCATCATCACCATCACCATAATCATCATCACCATCCTCATGTTCATCATCATCATCATCAGCATCATCGTCGTCGCCATCATCATAACCTTTATCAGCATCATCATATCACTATCATCAGCATAACCCTTACCATCGTCATCATCATCATGTTCATCGTTGTTGCGATCCGCATAACTGCCATCATCATCACCATCATCATCGCCATCCATTTTGGCTCAAGCGGCGGCTGGACGCTGTTCACGTCTTCGCCTCCGTGGGCCAGCCGCGTGCGCCACCGCTTCCGCAGTCGAGGCATGGGTAACAACTAGGGCGAGAATGCGGTGATCCGCTGGTTGCACAGCGCGTGCGACACCTCCATTTCAAGCTGGAGGAGCTGGAGCGCTACTCCCAGGAGAGGGGGAGGATCGTGCCGCAGGTGGAGTATTACCATTTCCAGCTCAGCGCCGATGCGAAGGAGTTCGTACCCAGTTTCGCTCCAGGCCACTGCGGCGTGGAGGGCAGGGATGGCATGGATGGCGTAGCCGACACTTGCGACGAGGACAGCTCGTCTGCCACGAGCGACATCGACGGCGTGAGTGGCGTGCTCGCCAAGATCGTCAGGGATCACACGCCAGGCAACGCCGAGGACAAACTTCGATTCCGAGGTCGTGAAGTTCGCAGAGGCGCCGCAGGTAAAATATGCCGAGAAGATCGTCCACGTGCCGCGGGCGGTGGCCCGTGAGGTCGAGAAGGTCGCGGAGGTGCCGCGATACAGTGCGTCGAGAAGAGCGTCCATGTGCCGACGGTCGTGAAGAAAGAGGTCGAAAAGATTGTGAAGATGCCGCAGGTTGAGCACGTCGGGAGGATCATCGAGACGCCACAGATAGAGTACGCCGAGAAGATCGTCGAGATGCCGATCGGTGTGGCCGAGAAGATGGAGAAGGTCGTGAAGGTGCCGAAGATTCAGAAGAGGGGTACCGAGAATATCGTGGAGGTGCCGCAGGCAGAGTACGCCGAGAATATCGTCGAGGTGCCGAAGGCTGTGCCCGAAGAGGTCGAGGACGTGGTCACGCCGCAGGTAGAGTATGTCAAGAAGATCGTCTGCGCGCCACAGGACATGACCCACGATATCGTGAAGGTCGTGGAGGCGCCGCAGGAAGAGTACGTCGAGCAGATCGTCGGGATGTCCAAGGTCTTGGAGGCGCCGCAGGTAGAGGACGTCGCGAAGATTGTCGAGTCGTCGAAGGCTGTGACCGTAGAGTTCGAGAAGATCGTGGAGGTGCCGCAGGCGGAGTACCTCGAGACGATCGTCCACGTGCCGAAGGTCGTGACCCATGAGGTCGTGAAGTCCGTGGAGGTGGCGCAGGTAGAGTACGTTGAGAAGATCGTCGAGGTGCCGAAGGTCGTGACCGAAGAGATCGAGAAGATCGTGGAGGTGCCACAGGTAGAGGACGCCGAAAAGATCGTCCACGTGCCGAAGGTCGTGACCCATGAGGTCAAGAAGATCGAGGAGGCGCCGCAGGTGGAGTACTTCGAGAAGATCGTCGAGGTGCCGGAGCTCGAGTCCCGCTTGGACGCTGTGGAGGGCCTTCTGGCTGGCTTCATCCCGATGCCTCTGACCGCCAGGGTCGAGGCCTGCAGGACGGAGACCGAGGACATGGGAAACTATTTCACCAGCCTGGTGCGCGAGCTGGAGCGGGAGGTATACGGCCCCTGCAGGAAGCTCGAGAAGGCAGGTTACGAACATGAGGAGTTCACCCGGGCTCCGTATGATTCTGATTGGTTGGCCGTGCGCCGCGGCGGGAGCTGAGAGCCAAAGGCAAAATGCAAAAGGCATCATCGCCATCTTCGTCACCACCGTCATCATCCCCATTACGAGCATCCTCGTCCTCATCCTCCTCATCATCATCATAACCATCATCATCATGTTCATCAACATGATCATCATCACGCTCACCATCATCATCATCATCGTCGTCGTCACCATCATCGCCATCATCATCACATCACCACCGCCGTCACCATCATCATCATTGCCCTATCATGATTTCCAGCATCACCATCATTACCAACATTATCATATTCAGCATCACCATCATCCTCACCATCGCCACCATCAGCATCACCATCATTAACACCATTTTTGTGTTATCGTAATCGTTACCCATCACCATCATCATCGTCGCCGTCGTCATCATCATCTTCACCATAGCCAAGGGCGGTGAGGCCGCCGTGCTGGGCGGCGGCAGGCCCGTGCCGCTGAAGACGGACGAGGACGGCCGCCCGCGGAGCCGCTCGCTGCGCCGGTGAGCCGCCCGTGCAAGGGTCCGCCGCCACCGAGGCGGCGCTTCTGCGCAATAGAGCGTCCCGCCGCCGAGCGCGCGGGCCAACAGTGCACACCGCGCGCCGCGCGTGCGTGTGTGCCGTCCTCCCCCCCCCCCTTGCCCTGCGGGCCGTGGCCTTGCTGGACTCGGCTCGAAATTCTGCGCGGTGTCGGCCTAGGCCTCGCGCTGGCCCTGGCGTCCCGCGTCCGTGTGGCTTTTGGGGCCTCGGCCTGCAGGCCTTCCGTGTGGGCGACCTGCGGACGCCCTCTTTGTCGGCTGCATTCGGCTCGGAATTCTCGGCGGCGCTGGCCTGGGCCACGAGAGGCCCTGGCATGCCGCCGCGGGCCCGTTGTCTTCTGGTCGTCGGGGTTTCCGCGGCGGATGCTTGCCATCGGCCTTGCTGGCTTCAGACAGCAGGGTCGGTGGCGGGTAAACGCCCGTCTAGCTGGTAGCCTCGAGTGGCCCCAGCGCTTGCGCACGGAAATTTAGCACGGCATGGGTCAGCCCCACTCCCCTCCCTGTAGGCCACAACCGGATCATCATCATCCTCATCACCACCACCACCACCATCATCATCATCATCATCATCATCATCATCATCATCATCATCATCATCATCATCATCATGATCATCATCATCACATCATTATCATCACCACTATCATCATCACCAGCGTCATCAGCAGCAGCATGATCATCATCATCGCCATCATCATCATCATCATCACCATCAGCATCACCATCATCATCACCATCAGCATCATCATCATCATTACCACCATCATCACCATCACCATCATCGTCAGCAGCATCGGCATCAGCATCAGCCTTATAATCAACAATACCACCACCATCATCATCC
>CAUYUJ010015004.1:157162-189662 GCA_963575745.1 Prorocentrum cordatum | reverse complement strand
CGGGGAGGTCAGATCGACCCTGCGCGCCTGCTCCTCCGCTCCGCCGCCGCGACCCTGCGCCCCTGCGCCCGTTCCGCCCGCCGCGTCCAGGATGAGAGGGCCGCGCACTGCGCTGCTCGCAGCCGCGTGTCGTTGGGTCCATCGCCAGGTGAGCTCACCAGAATGGGCTCGAGAGGCTCGGTGCCCCGGGGTGCGCTTCACATGTCCGGTGCGCTCTGGTTTGTGCCAGTGTGCCGCTGGGTCTTCCAGATTGCCTTGTGCTCTCCATTTGCTCTCCATCTCTGTCTCCGTCCCTGTCCCTGCCTCTGCCTGCCTGTGTGTGTGTGCGTGTGTTTGGGTCTGTGTGTGTGTGTCTCTGTGTGTGTGTGTGTGGTCTGTCTGTGTCTGCCTGTGTCTGTCTGTGTCTGTCTGTGTCTGTGTCTGTGTCTGTCTGTCTGTCAGTCTGTCTGTTTGTCTGTCTGTTTGTCTGTCAGTCAGTCAGTCTGTCTGTCTGTCTGCTTGTCTCTCCTTTCCGTGCCTCTCTTTCTATATCTTCTCTCTTTTCTCTCTCTCTCTCTCTCTTTGTTCCTCCCTCGTCTCTCTTCTCCCTTCTCAATTCTGTCTTCCCGCTTCTTGATGATCTCTTCTTGATTATGCTTCCCTTCTTCGTTTTTCTATTCTCTCTTCCCTCTTCTCTTTGCTTCCTCTCTCTCTCTCTCTTCTGTCGTCTTTTCGTTTGTTTTCCTTTTCTTTTATTTTCTGTTCTGTTGTTGTTCTATCATTGATTCATTGGCTTACGCCACACCGCCGACCCCTTGGGGCGCAACAGTCGTCCCCCGCGTGGCCTTTCCAGACAGCCTATGAGGCCCCTCTAGACACGTTTCGGAGCCCTCCTGGGACCGTCCTGCCGTTCCCCCGGGCCGTTGCTATGGTTTCTGGGGCCTTCGTGGGGCGCCCGGAAGCCGTCGTGGAGTTTTTTGGAGAGTTTCTTTGGGTGCCAGCGGTCGATCTTGGAGGTTTACTCGCCGTTGTCGGCCTCGTGGAAGTCCGAGAGGCCAATATGCTGAAAATTAATATTTACCTGGGGCATGGGACGGTTTTTGCTTCTGGAGGCCTGCTTGGAGCGCCTCGTGGTCGCGTATGCAAACGTCTTGGACGGCCATGGGACTGTCTGGAGGCAATCTTGGGCGGTTTGGACCGACTCGTCCCCCGCGTGGGCCGTCCGGACAATCTTTGGGAACCCTATTTGCCCGTTTTGGAGCCCTCCTGGGACCGTCCTGCGGCTTTCCTGGGCCGTTGCTATGGTTTCTGGGGCCTTCGTGGATCGCCCGGAAGCCGTCTTGGAGCTTTCTTGGAAGCCTCTTCGGGTGACAGGGGTCGATCTTGAAGGTTTACTGTCTTGGGCCGTTGTGGGCCTCGTGAAAGCCCAAGAAGCCAATGTGATGAAACTGCACGTTTTACCTACGGAATGAAACGGTTTTTGCTTTTGGAGGCCTTCTTGGAGCGCCTCGTGGTCGCGTATGCAAGCGTCTTGGACACCCATGGGGCCGTCTGGCGGCGACCTTGGGCGCTTTGGACCGAATCGTCCCCCGCGTGGGCCGTCCAGACAGCCTTTGGGGGCCCTCTTGGCCCGTTTTGGAGCCCTCTTGGGACCGTCCTGCGGCTTTCTTGGGCCGTTGCTATGGTTTCTGGGGCCTTCGTGGATCGCCCGGACGCCGTCTTGGAGCCTTTTTTGGGGCCTTTTGGGCTGGCGAGGGTCGATCTTGGAGGCTTTTTCGGCCGTTTTGGGCCGCGTGGAAGCCGAATGGGCGACCGTGGTGAACATGTACGTTTTCCCTAGGGAATGGGACGATTTTTGCTTCTGGAGGGACTCTTTGGGGCGCCTCGTAATATTGTTTCAAACGTTCTATCATTGATTTTCTCTCTTCTCTCGCTCCCTTCTCTGTACAATCACTCACTCTGAGTACTTATCTCCTCTCTTCCCCGAAGATGGTCGGAGAGTGGCCCGCCCCCCTCCGCATACGGCTTTTCGCACAGGATTCCAGTCATCGATGTCTCCCATGGTTCTTTTTACACTTCGGTCGTTCTCGGTCCTTCACGACTGCGTTGCCGCTGCAGCGTGGGCCTCACTTTCGGATCGGCGCTTTGCTCCCGTCGTTCAGGATGGCACTCTCGCCCCAGCGCTGGCCACTGTCCCGGATCCGAGTTCTGCCTCATCATTGTCGCCCGCCTCCTTTCCCCTCCTCCGCCTTCCCCTGGTCTGCCTGCTCCTTTTGCTTCTTCCACTCCAGCTTTTGCTGCTGCTCTGCTCTTCGTCCTCGTCCTCCTTCCTCCTTCTCCTCCTTTTCCTCTTGCCCATGTCTTCTTCCTGTTGTATCTTATGGAACAAATCCTGGGGAGGCTTGTCCAATGGGGGCTGTCTGGGGGGGTTGTCTGTATCCTTGTGGGGTTGTCCAAGGGGTTGTCCAGGCCGCGTTGTCTTGCCAACACGTGCGCATATCATTATCATACATGCCACCAAAAGCATGGTTCAACCAGGGAAGCCCAGCTGGAAATGTTGCCTCTCTTTCCCTCTTCCCTTCCTGTCCGTTCCTCGTCTCTCGCGCCCCCCTTCCGCGGATCCGCTCCCGTTCGCTGAGACGTCTCGCAACTCTGGGCTCAGAGCTGCTCTGACCAGAGGTTTTCCAGGCAGTTTCACCCGAGACATCCTCACAATTCTGGGTTCGGAGATGCCGCGCGAGAGCTAGTCTGGCCAGTTCCGCCTGAGACATCCTCGCAACACTGCGCGCTGGCCGCGTCCCTGATTGGGCAGGGTACTCTCGCCTCAACGCTGGCCACATCCTTCACTGGGTACGTATGGTGTTGCCGCTCGAGTGCACTCGGCCGAGCTCTGACTACATCTCCGTCTGGGATAGGTGCTGTCGCCTTTGCGCTGGCCACATGCCTCATCATTTGGCGTGGTGCTCTCGCCTCAGCGCCGGCCATATCCCTAAGTGGGTATTGTGCTGCCGCTCGAGCGCCAGCCACAATCACAAGCTGGGACGCTTCTGGTATGCACAGTTAATACAACTTACCACTGGGAGTATCACCGAACATAGGTTAGATTATGCTTGTGATTAGAAATTATGGGACAGCTGGGAAGACGCCTTCCTCCACCACATGCAATAACCGGGCTTCGGCCCACCCGCGCTGCTCCTAGGGGGCCCGCCGGCCGTCCGGCGGACTCAGCGCGCTCCTGTCTTCCTGTCCTGTCCAGGGGGTTGTCCGCAGATTTTTTTGATAAGTTTTTACATTGAGTATCGTATTACTCCTTCTTCTCATCCTCCTCCTCCAAGCAGCTCCTTTTTTTCCGCTTGCGTATGACACCGTGTGGAATTCCAGGTGCGTGTGTCACGCGTTCGCGGATCGAGAAAACATCTGCGCCATTGGAATGGATGAGTGGGAGGGGCTTGATGCCAGATTTGGCGCGAGCGCACCTTGCTTGCCTCTCTCCTCTCTCTTCTATCTTCTCTCTTCTCTCTCTCTCTCTCCCTCTCTCCTTTCTCCAACTACACATGAATACTACTCTCACCTCTCCCCTGATTCTGCTCGGGAGATGCTCGGCCATTTCAGTTTTTTGTGCACACAGGTTTCCAAACATCTTTAAAGATGTCTTTCACATTGGAAATGTTTCTGGTGTTTCACAATGGTGCTTCCGCTGCAGCGTGGGCCTCGTTTTCGGATCGGCGCTTTGCTCCCGTCGTGCATTTCTGGTTCTGAGTCCTTTTCGATTATTGTCGTCTCCCTCATTTCCCCTTCTCCGCCTTCCCCTGGTCCTCCTGCTGCTCTCGCTCCTTCCACTCCAGCTCCTGCTGCTTCTGTTCGTCCTCGTTGCTCATCCTCCTGCTCATCCGCCACCTCGTTTTCCAATGTGCGCAGCTTCTCTTTTTTCCCGATTGTGCGCAACACGATGGGGTCCTCTTTTGAGTTCCAGGTCCGCTATGACACGCATCGGCAGATAGAGGATCAACAGCGGAATGGGAAGGGATGGGTGGGAGGGGTCGAATGTGAGACATGATGCGCGCGCGTCTAACCTGTCCTCTCTACAGTTACGCATTCTGAGCACTACTCTCCTCTCTCCCCTTCCTCTGTCCAAGAGATAGTTGGTCATCTCTGCGTGTGGTTTTTACACAGGATGTCGAAGGTAGTATTTTCCCCATGGCGTTTTACAATACGATGATCTTCCGGTTTTTCACACTGGTGGCCCCGCCGCAGCGTGGGCACCATTTTCGGCGCTCTCGCTCCAGCTGGGGTAACTCTTCTGGATCCGAGTTCTTCTACATCGTTGCCGCCCCCCTCATTGCCCCTCCTTCGCCTTCCCCTGGTCCTCCTGCTTCTTCCACTCCAGCTCCTGCAGCTTCTGTTCCTTCTCGTCCCCCTCCTTCCTCATCACCTTCCTCCTGCTCGTCCTTCTGCTCATCCGCCAGATCCGGCTCCGGTGTACGCAGCTCCCTTGTTTTCCGATTGCAGCACACGTTCAGGAGCAGGAGGAGGAGGAGGAGGAGGAGGAGGAGGAGGAGGAGGACTTCATGCTCTGAGCGTGCTCAGTCGACACCCGAAATCCCTCCTGGGGGGTGGGGCGAGGGGGGTGCCGCCCCCCCCCCCCCCCAGACTCCCCCCCTCCCCTAGGCGCGGGGAAGGGATCAAAGGGAAGAGGCTTCCCTTTGAGTTGATTGCGACGCTGTTCGATGTTCGTCTGGCCGCGACTCGAACGGAAAAACGTCTCCTCCTCCCGCTCCTGTAGTGCCCGATTCGGCTCCGTGGTGCCCTTCGGCTGCCTTCTACCGCGGGGTGGACCTGCGCCGCCTGCGACGAACAAAAACACGGCTTCCCGCCTGCGCAGGCCACGAGGGGGGCCGCCTCCTCCGCCTCCTCCTCCTCCTCCTCCTCCTCCTCCTCCTCCTCCTCCTCCTCCTCCTCCTCCTCCTCCTCCTCCTCCTCCTCCTCCTCCTCCTCCTCCTCCTCCTCCTCCTCCTCCTCCTCCTCCTCCTCCTCCTCCTCCTCCTCCTCCTCCTCCTCCTCCTCCTCTCTCCTCCTCCTCCTCCTCCTCCTCCTCCCTCCTCCTCCTCCTCCTCCGCCTCCTCCTCCTCCTCCTCCTCCTCCTCCTCCTCTTCCTCCTCCTCCTCCTCCTCCTCCTCCTCCTCCTCCTCCTCCTCCTCCTCCTCCTCCCCTCCTCCTCCTCCTCCTCTCCTCCTCCTCCTCCTCCTCCTCCTCCTCTCCTCCCCTCCTCCTCCTCCTCCTCCCTCCTCCTCCTCCTCCTCCTCCTCCTCCTCCTCCTCCTCCTCCTCCTCCTCCTCCTCCTCCTCCTCCTCCTCCTCCTCCTCCTCCTCCTCCTCCTCCTCCTCCTCCTCCTCCTACCGCCATGGCACGTGTCCGCAAATAGAGAAACCCAGCCCAACGGAAATGGATGTGTGGAAGGGTAGGGTGGCAGAGATGGCACGAGCGCACCTTGCTTGCCCCCCTGAAGTTGTACATTATGGGTGCTGTTCTACTCCTTCCCCCTGACGATGTCCAGAAGATGCTCGGCCTTCTCCGCGTATGTTGTTTTTTCACACAGGATTTCACACTTTGCTTTTCCCACGGGTGCTTCACCATTGTGGTCCCGCTGCAGCGTGAGCCTCATTGTCGGATCGGCGCTTTGCTCCCGTCGTTCAGACTGGCGCTCTCGCCCCAGCTCGGGTCACCATTCTGGGCCCGAATCCGTTTTCATCGTTGTCGCCCCCTCATTTCCCTTCCTCCGCCTTCCTCTGGTCCCCCTGCTCCTCCCGCTCCTTCCACTCGAGCGCCTGCTGCTGTTGTACGTCCTCCTCCTTCTGCTTGTCTTCCTCCTCCCGCTCATCCTCATCACTATCCTCCTCCTGCTCCTCCTCCTCCTCCTCCGCTGTACGCAGCTCTCTATTGTCCAACTGCGCACAGCACGATGGGGTCCTCGTGAAAGTTCCAGGTCCGCTATGGCACGCATCGGTGGATAGAGAATCCACAGCGTAATGGGGAGGGATGGATGGGACGGGTCGGATGTCAGATCTGGCGCGAGCGCGCCTAGCTCGTCTCTCTCCTCTCTCCTATCTCCCTGATTCCCTCCCTCCGTCTCTCTACCCCCCTTTTTTCCTTTCTCTCCCATTCTCATTCTCAGTATCTCTCTCTCTTTCTCTTTGCCTCTCCCTCCCTCCCTCCTTCTCTCTCGCTTTCTGTTGTCTGTCTGTCTGTCTGCCTGTCTGTCTGCCTGTCTGTCTGTCTGTCTGCCTATCTCTCTGTCTGCCTGTCTGTCTGTCTGTCTGCCTGTCTGTCTGTCTGTCTGCCTATCTGTCTGTCTGCCTGCCTGTCTGTCTGTCTGTCTGTCTGTCTGTCTGTCTGTCTGTCTGTCTGTCTGTCTCTCTCCCTCTCTCTCTCTTTCTCTCCCCTCCCCCTCTCTCTCTCCATCTCTCCCTCCCGCACTCCATCCACCTCCATCCCCCCTGCCTCCCTCCCTCCCTCACCCCCGCAACTTCTGCTTTTGCCAGGCACTGTCACCCTCGTCAACACTAGAGACGGCGCTGGGGGCGACCCCTACTCCCCGCAGCAGGAGCTCCCTGTGGGGAATCGCTCTCTTTCCCCCCGCGGCGACCTCGGCATGTGGTCCGCGCCAATGTTGATAAGTTGGCCTACTTGCAGGCGCCCCCACCTGCTCGCATATCGATAGGTTGCCTCATCGAAGCTGGCGGCCAGTAGCGATTCTCCTCTGCTGTGGGAAGCCTGCGTACCAGCACGCCAGCGATCCACCACACGCGCATACGAGTGATCGAAGACGCCCTAGTTTCCGCTTTGGCCGACGTCATACCGCTGTCTAGGGCCGCGGGCCGAAGCCGAACCTTCCTGCGCGCCCTGCTCCATCCGCCGCATCACAGGTCCCCGGGAACTCCTGTCCCAGTGTGTATCCGGTCTCTCGCACCATCATTGAAGCCCGCCCCTCTCGCCCCCGTGAGGTAGTGCTCTGGATGCCACCAGGACCTCTCATGAACTCATGGCGATCCTTCGGGCCAGGGGCACTTCTGGTAGCACCTGACCATGCCCCCCCCCCCCATGGCGAGGAATGAGGAGGCAGAATGAGCAGGGATGAAGGATTGAGAGGATCAACAGCAGGGAAGACGACGATGCCGAGATGGGAAGGGGGGAGGCTGAGGAGAAGGAGGATGAGGAGGAGGGGGAGGAGGAGGAGGAGGAGGAGGAGGAGGAGGAGGAGGAGGAGGAGGAGGAGGATGAGGATGAGGGGAGGAGGAGGAGGAGGAGGAGGAGGAGAGGAGGAGGAGGAGGAGGAGGAGGAGGAGAGGGAGGAGGAGAGGAGGAGGAGGAGGAGGGGAGGAGGGAGGAGGAGGAGGAGGAGGAGGAGGGAGGGAGGAGGGAGGGAAGGGAGAGGAGAGAGAGATCGGACAAGTAGGCGGACCAGGGTCCGTCCGCGAGGCGCACTGCGGTGCGACAACTCGCATGCACTATTTGCGGCGGTGCAGCCTTAAGATACGAGGGCGGGCTACAAAACCCCCTCCCCCGGCGCAGTGCGACTGACGCTACAGACGGCGGACAGACGATGAAGATCTCACCTGACAGACCGCGTGAGGTAAAAGGCCCCAACAAGAAAGGCGACGTGCTGGCACGTGGCTAGGCGGCTTGGCGGACCGCCAGTTGGGCGCTTGGCCGCTAAGCGGCGCGCAGTGACGGGGCACCCCCCGCCCCCACGCCCTGACACCGTGGACGTGGAGCCACACGTACACACGGGCAGGCAGAAAGGAGGAGATTAGCGCGGGGCACCAGGTGGAGCGCCGCGGAACGATGACAACATAGCTTGGATGTTGAGTGACGGCACGACACCATCGGGCGAGGTCGTGAGCAGCTCGGCGAAGGCTCGCCCAGCGCTGTGGAGGCGCTGGAGTAGAGGACCTTGACGAGCTTGGGCAGCGGCGAGGTCCGCGGCGAGAGCTAAGCACCTCTGCTGAAGGGCAGCCATAGCCTGTGACAGCTCGGTTTCACGGTCGGTGAGAGGTGGCTGCTCAGTGACATCCGCCGAGGATCTCGAGACAGAGGCGAGGTCCTCGGTACGCCTGTCCAGGTGGGCTAGCGGCGTGCGGGACCCTGAACGCTGACGTCCGTCACCCTTGAAAGGTGACTGGAGGGGCCGGCGCGACCCCAGGGCTGGAGCCGCTAGGGCCGCGCCCCGAGAGGTCAGGGGAGCCGCTTCCTCTCGCTCAGCAACGGAGGAAGCGTGGGTGGGGCACGAGGGCCTGTCTGGTTTAGTACCCTGCGGGGGGGCTGAAGCCGCCCCCGCGGGTCGCTGGCGATGGGGAGGCGGAGTGGTATGCGCGGTGGGACCAGTCGTGATGCCGTGCAAGGCCGCTGAGGTCGGTCGCGTAGAGGGTTGGTGTCTCGGTGGGGCGGCATGGTCGGCAGCGTGTGGTGTCGGCGGTGCGTCCTCAATGCCACTCAATCCTCGGGGGGCACCCGGGTCGTGGTCGGCGTCTTGGCGGTGACCGATATCGTCGTATGTGGGCGTTAACGCTCTTGGGGACGGCGTCGCAGTAGGGTTTGCGAGGTTTCCCGACGGGGCGGGGTTTTCGTTGGCTGGTCCGTCGTCCAAAGCGTCCGATCCCCCACCGAGGCTGAAAAGGTCATCGTCCTGCTCATCAGCGTCTTGAAAAGGAACGGCGTTGTCATGTGGGTGGGCTGACGCACTCAATGGCGGAGTCGGGGGCGCCGTGCGGGTGCCCGCCGGGGCAGGGTTGGCGCTGGCTGACTCGTCGCCCAGGAAGTCCAAACCTCCACCAAAGCCGAACGGGTCGTCCTCCTGTTCGTCGAATAACACCCGTTGGGCCTCGGCCCAGAGCTCGTCGGGGTTTTGTGGGATGTCTGGTCCAGCCGCGGGTGGAGCCTGGTCAGACAGCAGGGGATTTGGTTCCATTTTGTTTAGTTCTGCAGCAGTGAACCCAGCCCTGCGGTGTGGGAGAGGAAGTGTACGATGTCTCCGCTCGTAGATGGCAACGGCGACTCCATGGAGCACGGTCGCTTGGCGGTGTCGTGCTTTGGCAGCTTCAACGATGTCGTCTGGAAGGTTATGAGTACGTGCCGCCGCTGTGGCGAGGGCGTCAGCCTGACGATTGAACTCCTCCGCGATGGGCCCGATGAGCCCGAGGTCGATGCCCGTGTCGCCCTGGTGGCTAGCGACTTTCTCTACGCGGAACATGTTTGGCTTGGCCATGACACATCGGTGGACCTTTTCCCAGAACTCCACGTGCGTGCCCTGCGGAGGTGAGTGTCCGTCGATGATCCTTTGGAAGCCGTCGACCACCGCCTGGTTGTCCACGAAGACGTGTACGGGCCGTTCAGCACATGCCGTGAGGTGGACAATGGCGAGGGTCTCCGCAAGCTGTGCGTTCTGCGTGATGCCGTGAACGCGCGCACTGTAGTTCATGCGGTGGTCGATGCCGTAGTAGACGCCGTAGCCCGCTCTTGCAAGCAAAGGGATGGCTTGGTTGGTGCATGCACCGTCCGTGGCAGCGTAGACCCATGTCCAACCAGTGTCGTGGTCAAGGTAAGTGGTGTAGGAGTCCTGGGCTGAAGCCGCAGGATCTCCCTCAGGCGGGGGCCGCGGTATGGGTTGAGGTAGCGGGTCCCTCGCGAGGTCGGCTTGCAGATCGAGGAGGGCTGGGTCCTCATCGAAGAGCCCGCAATGTCTTGTGTGCGGAGGAAGACGGGCCCACTGCTCGTCACTGATGAGGGTGGTGAGAGGGACTCTTTCACGGGCCCAGCACTTGCAGTCACGCACAGTGTGCTCCTGAGTTTCCTCTTCCTCGTCACAGTAACGGCAAATAGGGCTGGGATCAGCGGACGTATTTGATCGAGAACGTCGCTGTTGGGTGTGGTCCCCGCCCGACAGGTAGTTTAAGAGGAGCGCCAGCTGCCATGCGTTGCATTTGGCAGCTCCTTTGGTGCGGGCGAGCCACGTGCTGGCGAAAAGGTCGAGGCCCTGTCTGGCCGAAGCCAGGTGTCCAAGGTCATGACGCCGTGGCTTGATTTTTCTCAGGAAGGCTCTGCGTTGCGAGGCGCGCAGCATGTGAAGAAAGGCGTTTTGGGGAAGGTTCAGCCAACTGATCTGACAGCCCCAGTCGTCGTACATGGTGCCAAATGTGGGCCAAGTCCAACGGAGCTGCTGAAGCGTCTGAACAAGTCGTCCAACAGGTCCTCCGCCAAAAAGGGTCTGGACATGGTGTTGGAGATCCCTGACGAGGCCGCAGAGAGTGGCGTCGCGGTTGACCTGTCGCCGCAGGCACAGGAAGACTTCACGCTGCATAATGGCGTCAATCTCCAGGGCGTGCCCTGGGACGCACACGGCCATGAGAGTCCAAAACTCGACCCACCTGTTTCCCTTGGGGCGGATAGCCGCCTTAAGGGCATGGTTGTAGGCAGTTTTGACGGGGCCTGATGGGGCTTGGATGTCAGTGCCCGTGGTACAGACGCTGGCAGCAAGGGAGCGGGCGTGCCGCGCCTTAATACGCATCGGAGATGGGAGCTTGCCAATACGCGGCAGGCGACTAGTCGCCCTGCGAACACGGGCGTCAGCGGTGGCCGTGAGGTTGAGCGCGGCTGGAGCCGGCGCTGCCTCGGCGTTGATGTAACTTCCGACGAGCTTGAAGGAGTCGACCACGCGTAAGGGCCGTTCCGCCAAGGTGAGCTGGGTAACGGCGGTGTGAAGCTCGTCAGTAAGCGCCCACCCCGCCACTTTTCCAGGATGAATGCGTTGACCAGAAAATCGATCAAACTTGGCGGTTTCATCAAGAGATTTCTGCAACTCGGGCGCGGTGTGGGTAGTGGAGTTGCTGTCGTCAACAAAAGTAGTGCTGAGTGACCGCGGCACGTAACGATGCTGTCTCTTGGTCCAGACGCACATGAGCAGCTTAATGTCGTCCAGGGACCAAGAGCTTCCCTGGAGGTGACCGTTTGTCCTGGCCAGTTCCTTAGAGTACGCACCGTTCATGCGGATGTAACGTTTGTGGCGCCTGTAGAAGTTTCTGCGGACAGTAACGATGTCTTGGGGACACCCCGCGTGAAGCGCGAGGTTAAGGCATATGTCCGTGATGAGATAGTCGAAACACTTCTGACGGTCCAGGGCAGCTCCAGCCAAGGGAAGGAGAAGGGCTCTGGCGTGTTCGATGCGAAGGGCGAGAGAAGTGCTGACGTCCCCAATGGTAGCTTTGGGAACAGCGCCAAAACTCGTGGCGTGGGTCCATCCTTTCCGCCAGTCCGTGAGGCTGCGGTAAGCTGGTGCTTCCCACGCGTACATCCAAACGGAAAGCACCGAGAGAAGTCGTTGGTCCGTTGGGAGTTCGCCTCGGCCTTTTCGGAGGCACGGGTTTGGGACGTGGAGGAGGGGTTCTGGGATGGTGCCAGTGCGTTGCATAGCTCGTAGAACGCTGGCGAAGAGGCGAAGAATGTCGTCGGGAAGCTCCTTTGCCTCCTTAGTAGTCCAACCGTCCAGACCCCCCGCGCGTCTCGGTGAACGGGTGCGAATGAAGTGGATGAGTTGGTCGTCGGTGAGGTGGAAAGGGGTAGCTGGTGATGGCGTAGGCAGCTCCTGTCGGTACTCGTCGTAGAAGTCGGCCCACGTCGGCATGGCTTCGGCATCATGTCCCGCACGTGCGCGGTACCTGCCCAAGATGGGCTCCCAGGTGTCGACCATGAGCTTCAGCATGTCCTTGATGTTAGCAACAATGGCGTTGGCAGGGAGGATGTCGGGGACTTGCGCAGGTGGTGGTTCACGGGTGTGGTCTTCGTCGCTGTCCGTGTCGGGCGAACTACCGTCGCCGGGGCTGAAGCCGCCAGCTTCGGTGTCAGCGTCGCTGTCGTCCGTGCAAGCTTCGTCAGGTTTGAAGGCGTTGGTGTCGCAGTGGAGTTGCGTATCGTCAGGAGTGGTAGGCGTGCGGAGATACGCCGTGGGCGAGCTATCAGCAGCTCGTGCGTATATGGCCGCCTTTCGCCCGCTTGGCTCACGGACGCCCTCGGCCCATATCCTGATGCGTTCCGCCTTGGCACGGTTCGCGCGTCGCGCCAGCTCCAAGTCGAGATGTTGGATCAAAACGTCAAGGTGCTCCCCGTGCGGCACTGGCTCGTCTGGGGCCCAGGCCTCGGGGAATTCCAGGAGAACCGTGGGGCGCAGCTTGTGGCATAAGAGGCGGGCCGCGGCCCACGTGCAGTCGATGCGCTGCGCGAGGTACGGCGGGATAGCACGGCAATCTAGATGGTGGTGCTGTCCGATGAAACGGAGCTCGCAGAGTTGCCGATGGAGCTTGCGCAGTCGGTTCATGTGAATCGTGGAAGCTCCGTAGGTGGGGAACGCGCGGGGGACAACCGGTCGATCCTCGAACGTAGGCGTGAGCCCGTGCATGGTGGGGGGCTTCTTTTTTGGGTGGTGGGGCGGTGGAGGTGGCAGATCGCGTAGACGGGTGAGATGGTACTCATGACTGGCCTCGTTAGCCAGGGTGAACATGCGCTCCACGTCGTCTCGTGCGTCGGCCTGCTCCATGCGGTCCTGGTATCGCCCAGCGATGAGGGTCCCAAGTGCTTGCAGCTCGTGCCCCTCATGAACTCCATCGTCGGGCGGGTAGGGCGTAGGGGCAAGAAGGCGTCGGGCCGTATGGTCGAGGCGACTGAGGTCAAGCGTGACCTGCAGGCCAACGTGAGACTTCGCAGGCAAGTCGCGAAGGTAGCAGAAGTCGGTGACAAGGGATCGCGCCGCCTGGTTGGCAATGATATAATCGATGCGCGAAGTGCGGGGGCACTTGGTGACGCGGTCCCAATCAGGGATATTGCCATAGGTGTGCATGGTGTGGTCTGGTGTGCCCTCAGCAACGTTGGACCATCCGTGCTGCAACATGTGCAGAAGGTGTGGATTGTCGTCAATGTTCGTGTTGGCGTCCATGCAGATGAAGTAGGGGGCTGAGCCGACCCTAGCGGCGGCACAGTCAGCGAGCCGAAAGAGAGCTGTGCTGTCTCCTCCAGCAATCCCGTAAAGGCTCGCTATGTAGATCCCCGCGGGCCCATGGTTATTTCGTCGCCGCCTACGGCGGTGTTGAGTGCAGAGTGGGAGAAAGACCTCATGCCATCTTTTCTTGGCCTTGAGGGCGGCGATACAGGGCGCATTGTCGTCGACAGTGGAGTCGACGATGGCATCCTTAGAGAGAATGGCGACCCCTCCCGAGGCGCCAGTGTTGCCCACAACGGTGTGATCAGTGCCGCCGTGGGCAGCTCTGCGCTGGGCTCGCGCCAGATCAAGGTCAGGCCCAAGACTGGCGTGGTATCCACCGTGGAGAGGATTGGCGGCGCTGGTAGCGATGGCTTGCCTAGTCGGCTTGGCATGTCGGGTCTCCTGCAGTGCTATGACAGCGGCGTTGTGGTCGACACCAAGGGCGGTGATGGTTGGCCAGTTCGCTGAGAGACTGGTGATGTTAAGGCTGACGAGGTGTATGGAGCGACCTGGCCCGTCTCCATCGGTGGAACTGGGGTTTGCGCGCCCCGCACGGTGAAGGTCAGCTTGACCCTCGCCCCAGTAGGAGGCTTGGCCACAGTAGGAGCTCATGGCGTTACTATGGGTTAGCTTGAACGGGGCTGAAGCCGCCGTCAGGCCAAACATATAGGCGGGACACGGTCGGCACTGCGCCAGGGGGGGTTCATAAATATTAGTAAAAATGTCACGAAAATTCCTCCTCACTCCTGTACTGTAGGGGACGAGGGGAGGAGAAGTGAGACGGCAGCAGTGGGAGAGGGAGGCGACTCCTCGATCCATCCTGCCGAACACAAAGACAAAAACGAGACAGCGGCGGCGGCCAGGCGCGGCGGCGGCACAACGCACGCGCATGTACTGCGCACGCGCCACCGCTGGTCCCTCCTGCGGTGACACGCCCGCCCCGTCAGTGTCTTGATGAGCAGCATCTGGTGGAACGGCTCCAGCAGCACGATCGGAGGCCTGACGCTGGGCCTCGTCCATGCCCGCTGCCGTGAGGCCCACGTTGCGGACAGGGCTGATTCCCCGCGGGGCCGCAGCTGCCGCGGCAGCAGCCGAGGTGGCGGGGGCACCGCCCCGACTCTGAGGTGAGAGCGGTGAGCCCCCGCCAAAACCCGCCACAAGGTTCTTGACACGGTACTTGTTCTTGAACGGGTCGAAGGTTGGCGCCTCGTCGATGGGGACGATCACGCGGGAGGGCAGCTGCGGCTCGTGGTCCGTGGACGGCGTCGGCTCGAGGTCGACCTGGCTAGGGTCGATGACGCTGGCTCCGAAGCGTGGCACCACTTCGGGGGGTCGGCCATCGGCCTGAGTCTCGCGAGGCGGCGAGCTCGTGGAGCTCCCTGGGGCCTTGCGTGAACTGTGGCGGCTGCAGGTCCTGCTGCGCGGGACGCGCCCGCCCGTGTGACGGTCGCGTGGCGAAGTCGCCTGGGCATTAGCGCGCTCAGAATCCGCCCTGCTCGGGGATCGGATCGGCGCCGCGCAGGGTGATGGGCTGGGCTGGCGAGAGGCGCTTGTGCCGCCTTCCGCCGTGGCTGTGGCCTGGTCGGGGTCGGCCGCGTCTGGGCGGGGGCTGACGTGGTGGGCGCTTCCCTCGCTGTGCCTCGGGGAGGCGCTGCGATGCGCCTGGATGCGCGTGAGGACAAGCGGGGTGAGCGGCTGCCTCTCCCGCTCAGGTGGGGCAGGTTTGGCCTGGGCAGGGCGCAGTGCTGCAGCTACGTTTGGCGGGGGCGTGTGCTGGCGCGGTTGCCGAGCGCGCACGTTCGCATCACGCCATCCTTCGGGGCGCCCAGTCCTGCCACGGTTTGATGCAGCCCCCTGGGCTGAAGCCGCAGGGGTTAACACTACAGGCTGGTTGCTGGAGGAGCCCTCATGTCGGCCTGAGTAAAGGCCCCAGGCGCGCGTGGACCCTGGCACTGGCGAGGTGGCCCTTAGGGCATGTACAGGTGCACGCGAGTAGCCGATGACCGCTGGGTGAACCCTGGCGTTGGGGTCTTGGCCGTAGCTGGAGGCGGCTGCTCCAGCAGCCGCAGGCCTGGCACCTATGGGACCACGGTGGTAGGCGGCAACCCCGTCGTAGGCCGTGTTACCGCCTGTCGGGACTCGCGCAGGGGAGCGGTAGCGTGGTGTGCCCTGCTGTCCTGCGTCACGTTGGTCCCGCTGCTGGATGCGCTGCTGGTGCTGTTGGTGACGCTGCCAGTCGGCTCTCGAGAGGGGACGGGTGTCGGGGAGGATGGTGGGCACGTCGGGCCGCTGCCAGCCCCGATAGACGTGCTCGAAGGCGTGGTCAGGGTAGGTCCCCCCTACGGGTGAGTATCGTCGCACATGCTCCGTGTAGTCGATGTTCTGCGGCTCTGAGATCGCCGTAATGTTGATGGCCCGCTGGTGCGCTGGTCCATAGAGGCAGAAACTACCACGGTTGCTGCGGTCGTGGTTTAGCTCAGCTTCGGTCGTGGCACGGCTCACCATGGCGTCACAGAGTCGCATATCGTAGTCGAGAGCTTGAGGCCCAGGACCACCCTCGGCGTCCCAGTACAGTACCACATCTCGCCAGCGGGTGCGGGTCATGTGGGTGCGCTCGGCGATCAACTCGCAAACGGTCCTGACCGTGACACGATCCCTGTACATGTTGGTAATGGCAAGGGAGAAGGGTCGGCGGACCGTCTTGTTGAAGGTGAGTTCCTCCTTGAGGGCCTGATGGGGGCTGAAGAGCACGTAGCCTTCCCTCCAAAGCGGTTGGTCGGGGGAAGGTTCTTCGGGCATCCCCGTTCCTGTGAATCCAGGTGGCCGCGTTGTGCCGTCAGGCAATCCCTGCCTGGGGACGCGCCGCGGCTGTGGTGGGAGGTACCATTGGCCCTGGTAGCCTGCTTGCCCTGGTTGTGGAGGTTCTCCCCCGGGGCCTGAAGGCGCTCGGGGGGGTTCCTTGAGGTCGTGGAGGGCTGGCGCGTTGCCGAATTGGCGGGCAAGGATGTGCGGCGGCATCCCTGTGGCACGGACGTCGAGCTGGTTGTGTGGCCTGGGGGGGTGGGGACACCTGCTGGACAGGCAGCATGTGTCGGAGTCCCTCTTATTGGTGCTGTATGCACACGTCCAACTGTTGCACGAGTAGTCCGTGGACCAGTCCATAAGTGTACGCAGTCCGCTGCGGCCGCAGTCTGGGCACGTTGGTTGGCCCGAGGTGCCAAGCTGTGTGTTGCGGCGAGCCGCGCAATATTGGCAGCATTGGAATCGACACTGTAGGCAAGACCAGCGTCCTGGTAAAGGCGGTAGCGCATGCTCGTTTGTGCCTGGGTCGTCTGGGTGGGGTCTCGGGCGATCCCACAAGGGCCAGACGTCAGCAAACCAGGATTGGCCTGTAGTGCGGACAACCTCGGCGGGGAGGCGTGCGTCCTCGGCATGGCACCTGATCCACTGGGGCCCCATATCCGCTGGTACCATGACGGTGCGCCAGGAGTCGTCCCCCTTAACGTGGACTTGGGTCGGTGCCCAGAGCTTAGTAGTGGTGTCGCCGTGATCATGGTGGAGGATGACCCAGCCGTCACGCCCATCCACCGTAGGGTCAATGACGCGGTAGCCCATGACTGTCGTCCCCCACGGTAAGTAGGCGCCATCGTGGTGATCACCAGGGTCGAGCCAGACCTCGATGCCAGGGGCGTTGACACGGGACCGCACATCACGCACGTGGTAGGCGAGGACGTGGTAGGCAGTCGGCTCCTCCTCCGTCACAATGTGCTCCCACGTCTCGATGCCGCTGTTGTCGGAGGTGGAGTTCCCGTCGCTCTGTCGTGACGAGCGAGAGGCAGATCGTCGCGCACGGGCGCGGCCTCGGGCGAGGGCGGCGGCCGCGCTGATGAGGGAAGGCGTACGGCGTTCGTCGACTCCAGATGACGTCGATGAGGGGTCTGGACTGTGGGCTAAGGCTGTGCCTGACTTGTACGTGCGTGGTGGGCCCGACGCGGCCCCAGGGCTGGAGCCGCTGGGGCGCGACCCGTGTGCGTCAGGGTGCCCCCGCACGGGGACAGCTTGCAAGCCCGTGTACACCAGGTCGATGAGTGGTTTCGGGTCCAGCTGGAGTATGTGGAGCGAGACGCGTGGTCGAGGCTGATTAGGGTCGTCCCTGGTGGCTGCTTCCGTGTCGTAGTGCTGTTTGGCCCATGCTCGCGCCGCTTCTGGCGAGTATAGCGCCTGCGGTGGTGGCCATGCTGCCGCGATGGCTGATCTGCGCCTGGTGCTAGCTTCCTGGTCGTGAGCTTCAGCCGCCTCACGGAGATCTGGATGATCGTAGCCAGCAATGTGGAGGGCGTGCGCGCAGTCACCCATGCCATAGGCGTGTGGAAGGGCACGGCACCTGGAAGCAGCTTCTGTGGGGGCACACCAGTCCATGCGGATGAGGAGGCTCAGGACCCGAGGGTAAATGAGGCGCGCTCCGTGAGCCTCCCCTTTCACGTAGTTGTGCCTGTTTTCCCCGCGCGGTGGTTGGGTGGCTTCGCACATCCAGAGTGCGATGGGTCCCCACGCGAGGGTGTCGTCTTCGAGACTGTAGGGCGGGTGGGGCGGTATCGCGTACCACGCGGCCAGCGAAGGGTGCACACTCGTGTAAGTGCGGCCAACGTTTGGGCCAGTTCGGCCCTTCGCTTCACGGCGGGGGCCTGGCAAGAGGTGCCCTCCACAGGCAGCAAGACGGGCCGCAAGGTCGCCGCGGGTCCCATGCCAGAAAACAGTGGGCGCGTCGGTGGTGGGTTGACGGAGGTCCCACGTGAGGTATGGGAAAATTGTCTCGCCCGAGTTGCCGCCCGAGTCTTCCAGCACCCAAGTGAGGCGGTTCGGTGGCCTCTGCATGATGTCCGTCCACGGCCCCAGCACTTGGAGTGTTGGGTCGTGAGTGAATCGAGGGTGGTCGTGGAGTCGTAGAGCGTCTTTGATGTCCTCAGTGGACACGCCACTGTTCCCTAGCGCGAAGCCGTTTTGGTACAGGGCGTTAAGTATGCTCTTCGGCGGCTCGGGGACCGCTGGGTCACGCTGGATGGTGTTGCGTAAGTTGCGTGTCGGTGGCTTGAGGGCAGTGTAAGGCGTACCAGGGCCTGAAGGCGCCTGGGGCCTGTCAGGTGATGCATAGCGTGCTCGCCGTCGTGGTGGTTGGGTGTCCGCGTCGGGGGAAGAACCACGAGCGTCAGCGTGTCGGAAGATGGACCACGGGCTGCCATGGGTGCGTTCACTCGTTTCCCTTGGCTCGGTGTCGCTACCGTGTGCTGTGGCATCCTCGTTGGTCGGTAGGTTACCGAATGTCGCGCCGTTCTTGGAGCCGTCTCGTGGCGTCGGGCTGATCGATCTTGGTGTGACAGACGAGGCTCGCGATACGGCGGCTGTGACTTCAACGATGGCGGCGGTGGTGGCGGTGGTGACGTCGGCGACTGCGGCGGCAACAGCTGCGGCGTAGTGTTCCTGTAGCAGCGGATGTCGGAGTGCGTGCACCTGCTGGTCGTCGTGTTCGTCGGCGAGCGTGCACGGCATTTTGTGTGTGGCCTCGTCCTTCGGCTTCCTGCTCGGTTGGCAACAGCGGAGGCACCAGTGGGCAGTGGATGAGTCCAGGGCCCGCGCACATATGCGGGCGCCTACGTGTCCGACAGCTCCCTGGGCAAGAAGTTTGGCACCGACGAGTAGAAGACCACACACAACTCCACCCGTGGCTATGGCCCCTAGCTTGCCGCTGGCCCATTTAAGGACGCCCCCGAAGCCGACCCCGACTGCAGTGGCTCCGCCCGAGACACCATCTCTGAGTTTGTCGCTGGTCCATTTGAGAGTGGCCCTCAATGTGGACGTGACATAGTATGTCGTTTTGCGTCGGAATATAGTGGACACCGATGGGCCTGGTGCGGTCGCTTGGCGTCGTCGTCGTTGTCGGTAGCTGGGGTCTCGGCTCGGGGTCGGCAAGTATCCATCGATCTGGTCCTTGTACGGCATTGCTATCGCGATGGCGTGCGTGGCCACCAGGAGGCAGATGAGGCAGCCACAATGTCGTGATGCCGCTGAGCTGTGCTGGGGCTCGTGGGGACCGCTGGCATCTGGGTGTTCATCATCGATGGGGTCGTTGTCGATGTCGGCCTGCCAGTGGTCGATGGCACTGGGGTTGGAGTCAGTCACGTTGTCACCTCCTGCGGTCTGGGGATATCCAGGTCTAGCCAGTGGTGCAGCGGGGCTGAAGCCGCCACTGCACGGACTGGCATGAGCTGGCGAAGCAGTGGAATGGCTAGTCACATCAGCGGCAGTGACGCCTTCTGCGTCGTTGAGCCGCGCACAAGGGTCGGCCTGATCTGAGGTGTGGGGCGCACTGTCGCGGTCACGCTGAGCCGAGTCGCCTGATGGTATCGTGCCGTCTCGATCCTGGATGTCGATGTCGTCCTGGCTATCCTCCGACGCGTGGAACGAGTCCATGGATGTATTGCCGATATCGCTGGCCGCGATGTGCTGGAGCAGCCATGATACGGGATCTTCTGCGGCCTGATCGGTGCCGTCCGTCGGCGCCGCAGCGAGCTCCGCCTCGACGAGCGGCAGCATGTCTGGCGGTTGGTGCAGGATAACATCAGCGAGGTACGCCATGGCGTCATGGTCGGGTGGAGGGAGACCTCTTGGCAGCAGAGCATGGGCCCGTGAGAGGTATGGCGGCAAAGGTGCCATGAAAGCCTCAGGGCCAACGAGCGTGGCACGAGCGCCCTGGTACTCCAGAAGGAGGCCGAAATAGCGGGTGGCGTACTCGCGGCTGCTCTGGATCCGAGTGAGGTTGCGGTTGATGCGCTGCCTGTCGGGGCCCGCTCTGTGCCAGATGTCCTCGCACATGTCGACCGCGGTGCGATGACGCAGGGCGTCGGTGGTGTCCTCGGACGCCTCAAGGAAGAGGTGATCGTACTGTGGCAGATGGAGCGTCGCCAGGATGTACGGGACGCAGTCCTCGAGCCATGCCCAGAACATGTCCTGGTTTTCCTCACCTGGTGCCCACGCCGCAGCACACGGTATGAGCCGGGCGCGGATCATCATCAGGTGCCAGAAAGCAGGGTCTTCCTCGGGTTCGCCCCTATCTCGCATGGGAGTGGTGGGACCCGTAGGGCAATAGCGGGGCACAGCAGCGGGGCTGAAGCCGCCACTGTGTGCCTGGCCAATACTGCACGGACTCGCGGCAACGGTGCCGTTGACGATCGGGTCCAAAATGGTGCAGTGATCGTACTTGTAGATGCTGTCATCGTAGAGGTAGAAAAGGGACGCACGTTCGACGTGCTGCAGGAGAAACCCACCTCCATGCTGGGGCGCACCGCCTGAAGACGGGTGTGCTCCAGCGAGCGAGGGGAGGGCCAGGCTGCAAGCAAAGCGCCACATGATGGCGAGGCCTGGCAGGCGGCGCGAGCGATGAGCCAAAAGCTGCATGTCAGCACGCATCTTTAGGTACCCCTGCATGCTCATGTACATTGCAACAAACACACCCACAGCAAGATGACAGGTGTCCCTACACCAGGTAGCTTGCTCGTGCTGCTGCCAAAAATGACATGATATAGCAAGGAGGAGGTACGACAAGAAGTGAGAAGGGATGCCTCTGAAGGCGCTTCCTCGGAGGGCTGAGGCGGGCTCTCTGAGGCACCTTCAATAGGGTTCCTGTGTGACCCGCCCTTTGTCTTTGCCTTTGTCAGCCCCTGGGGGCCCCGTCCCTGGGGTGACCTGGCCTGGCTGGTCGATCCACCCGCAGACAGCCACGGGATCGGCAACTGGTGCAGCTTCCTCCTTTTTGGTTTCGAGGGTGGCCACCTGGGGCAGGTGGATGGTACCCCCCGTGAGGTGCCCGAGGAGGGCCTGGATGTCGCCGCGCAGTGCAGCAGCTTCGGTAGTTGCCGTCTGTTGCTGAGTGACGACGGTGGCAAGCCCTCGTTCCAAGCCTGTAACGTGCTCCGTGAGTGTGGCCTGGGATGAGAGAACGCCCGCAAGCTGGACCTGCATGTTGTCCACCGTGTTGGCAAGCAGCTCGTGCTGTTGTTCCATGTGTTGGATGCGGGTCGTGGCGGCATCTGACAGTTTAGGGGCCGTAGCGAAGCGTTCGCCGAGGGTGTTCGGTTCGCGCGATGCCACGCTGAATTCATCCTCTGATGAGAGGATCTCGACGTCGCCTGGTACCTCGGCGGCTGCGTCAGCGTGCCCTTCCGTGTGGCCCCCACCTTCGGCCGCCCCCGTGCCAGGTTGCGGGTCATGCCCGTCCCCACCTGGTCCTTGGACGGCCGTCTGCTCGGCAGCTCCATCCGTGCCGTGCGGGGGTGCAGAGGAGCTGCGGCCTGGGGCGCCGTGTGATCTTGCGTGCGGCGTGGCGTCGCGTTTCCCGCTGGAGGATCGGTGGCGCTTGGCTAAAGGCTCCTCCTTGGGGATCGGGAGCGGTGCGACGCCCTTGCCTTTGGGCGTGGCAGTCATGAGGTCGTGGAGGTAGGGGCTCTGGGCCGCTTTGGTTAGGAGTGTGCCCGTGGCGGGGCTGAAGCCGCCACCACGGGCGGGCGGCGTCACAGGCTCTGTGATAGTGGTAGGGGTGACAATGGTAACGTTGTCCCTCTTCGGCACGACCTCAGCCAACGGGGCCTCGGTGATGCTCCACGGGATGGGGCACCCTGCGACCTGTACCGTATATGTGGGTGGGGGACGATGAGCGCGCACTAAGGCAAACTGCGCCGAAGTGGCTGGGTCCCAGGCGGTGTGGTAGACCTCACAGTCCCATTTGACGGACGGGCCCGTGAGAGTCTTAGCAAGCTGGGTCAGCGTGGCATGGCGTGCCGCAATGCCCGTGATGCGGTATCGCGTCTTGGCGAGGGTGGCTTCACAGCCACGGATGCTGACGGCAGCGGCCTTGGCGGCGTCTGACCCACGTGCAACACGGATCCCCAATAAGCCTGACTTGCCGTGCCTGACGACTCCTAGGGCTTTGAAGTCCACCGACTTCTGAAACGCCTCTGCCATCGTGATGGGCTGGTCCTCGGGGAACCACACGGTCTGGTACTTGTCTGCCGTGGGCTCGTCCGCACCTACGTTGCTGAGGTCGTAGGTGGCGCCGAGTTGCCCCGAACCCGCCAAGACCTTGTCAACTGCTTGAAGACTGACGCCGAAAGTGGCAGCCAGGGACCTTTTTCCGACGCCAGATCCGTACCTGCCTAGACTTTTGCAGGGTTCGAGGATAGTGACGGCTTTAAAGTTGCCGTGGAAAAGGGCCTTGAAGGTGTCCTGAAGCTGACTGTCGAGCTCCTGGCGGCGAGCGTCTTTCTTAGACTCCCTGTGCTTTTGGTTTTGGCGCGCCTTGTCCTGTGGAGCGGAATCCCCTCGGAAAGGACCCTTGGCGCGTGGACCACCGTTCACGGGGGCGCCTCCCGAAAACTGATCCTCGAAGGCCTGATGCATGGAGGGGACTGCGGCGATGGCTTCGGTTTCATGTATGGTCACCCGAATCCAGCATACGTGGTCGGCAGGATCAATGGTGGCGACGGCTACTTTTTCCGTGCAGGCGACTTCCTTGGTGCCCAGCTGGTACACGGTCACGGGGACGTGCGTGTGAACCACGTTGGGCGCCTTGGGGTGGCGCTTCAGCACGGGGACGGCGAGCTCGGTGCCGACGTAGTTGTCGTTTTTTGGGCCCATGACAGCGATCGCGAGCTGACCCGTGGTACGCTTACCCTGCTCGAGATGGTGCTGCAGCAGCCGCTCGCCACTCTCGTAGTCGTGGAGGCTGATGCTGGGCTTGTACGTCTTGCCGTCGTCGAGTGATGTGGGTTCGGCCAGGACTGGGACCTTCCAGAAGGCCGGGTCCAAGGCAATAAATTTGGCGTCCGCAGCCTGAAGACGTGCGGACGCAGCTGGTGGATAGGATGTGTCACCACCATTGCGCTTAGGCTTGCTGCGCTGGTGGTGATCCAGCGTGTAGCTGATCTGGTTGGCGGCACACATGCGAATCAAGGCACTGCCGAGCTTCTTGGTGTTGGTCTTGTGCATGTCGTACGTGGCCTGCAGCTCGTCCGCGTTCAGCTCGGCGAGCCCGTTGTATGCGGCTGTGGGGCGGTCAGACCCCGCTTGCTTGAAGGCTGCAATGCAGTCCTGTTTGCGTTGGAGGAGGGATCCTTCAGCTGCAGGACGTGAGCTCGGCGGCTGCTTGGAAGAGCGACGGCGCTCCGGCTTGGCGGGGGCCATTGCGGCGGGCGCTCTGGTGGGAGGGAAGAGGTGACGCGAATCAGTAGGGTCCTGCTGGGACCCCTCCGGTCTCGCGAGGCCTGGGAGACTGGCTCCGAGGCGGGGCGCTTCGCGTCGCGGCTGCGGTCTGAGTGCAGGGCACTCTCGAGCCGAGACTGGAGGGAGAGGAGAGGAGAGGAGAGGAGAGGAGAGGAGAGGAGGGAGGGAGGGAGGGAGGGAGGGAGGGAGGAGGAGGATGAGGAAGAGGAGGAGGAGGAGGAGGAGGAGGAGGAGGAGGAGGAGGAGAAGGGAGAGCGATACGCTGTCTGCTTGCACGGCATAGCGTGTCGCCGGGGTCGCCGCGCAAGTAGTTTCGGACCGTATCTTGCGCCCCACTGTATACATAACGACGTGCGGCATTCTCTGTTCGTTTGGGGAGTACTTCGCCCCCTCGCGTTTGTCGAGCCTTCAATCGTCACACAGAGGCGGCTGCGCGGACTTGGTTAGCCGTCGCGGAGTTGATTGTCCTGCTTCACAGCGTGGGCCCCCAGAGGTCTAGATCCCCCGTGTTTTCATGGTTGATCGCCCCCGTGGCCACGTGAGGACCCCCCGGGACCGAAAACGGTCAAAACCTTCCAGAAGCCATGCTGGGAGTTGCCGAGGCGGCGCCCCGAAGCTGCGGTAGGTTCGCGCCGCATTGACGCAGCGGCGAGCCCCGCCCGGGATCTCCGGGTTGAGGGCCGACGATGGCTCGGACTCGACCGACATCGAGCGATCTGCGCTGTCGCGCAGACGCAGCCACTCGGGGTGGAACGGCCCGCGCGGGGCCACAAGCCAAAACCCTCGCGTAGCCACGACGCGAGCCTCCCGTGCGCGGCGACTACGACAGCCAGGAGCGGCCCTCTCCAGGGCAGGGCGGCGAGGGCGGCGAGCTGCCATCCGTATCGTCATATCTATCCCTATCCGCAGTGGCCTGGAATCCTTGGCGCCGCCAGCCTACGCATCCCCTCGAGGCGGCGATGGGTGCTGCGAAACCCGAGTTGAGAGGTCATGGACTGTGGGGCGCGGCTAAGGGCCAGGGCCGGTTTTTGGACCACTGTGACTTCTTGCGCACGTGCTGCGGCAATGCTTCCATATACTTTTGCATGGGCATCGTCAGTAAGCCAGTTTGGCTCAGAATAGCCCCGCAAGGGGCGAAACGTTAGCCCGATACAGACAAAAAGCTGCACCGACGTGCTTGGACCGTAATTACACCCATCAGAAGTCTTAACAACCAAACCTTGATTTTCATGAACTCCAGATCTCGTTCAAGAAAATCAATAATCTGCACTGGACCCTGGGCGTTTTTGTGGAGCCTCTTCTGTTCGTAGAATGCTCGTGCACAGCTGGACCTGGGCTACCGGTGAAGACAACGCCTGGTATGAAGCCCGCTTTCTGGGCGCAAAGCTCTCTCAGCCCTAAGCAGGGGTGCAGGTCACCCGCGGGGGCGCGAGGATTCGCCGTCTGGGCCAGAGCCGCTGCCCCTTCTCTGCGGGGGCGGCGCGGAGGGCACGCGGGCGCGAAGCTCACCGCGCGCCTCGCGCACCGCGGGGGCGCGAGGCGCGAAGTTTTTGTAGGACCCACGGACCGTCCGGCTGGATGGTCTTCACCCGATCGGGACAGGCCTACCGATGCCGAACGCAGGTGGCCAGGAGCGGAAGATCAGGCGATCGCAAACATGGATCAAGGGGGCATGGATTAGCGACGGGTCCCGCTTCCATGGGAAATCGCGGATCCCCGCCGCCAAACGGGGGCGGCACTGGCCGCATTTTGGGGAGGGCACTTCCCCCGATCCATGTGTGCGCGCGCTTCTCAGAAGCCCTGCCGCCTTCCGAGAGGTTTTTTTTTGTCTTCGGGGAAGGCGAGCTTCTCAGAAGGCCGGGGAACTTCCGAGCCTTCCGGGAAGGCGCGCCCCGTCTCCTTTCCCCCCTCGGGCGCGCCGCCTATGATTGTCTTCACCTGATCGGGTCAGGCCCACCGATGCCAAAAGCGGATGGTCAGGAGCGAAAAGAGGGACGTACGCGTGTACACGAATCCATGCTGGCTTCAAGAGTACGCCTTGCTTCAGCGTTCGCACATCACGCGGCTGGTCTCGCGGATGGGGGGCCGTGTTCCTGTACGCGGTTGGGCGCGTACGTCCTCTGTGGGTTCCCCAGATGGGTCATGGCGCCCACATCTCAGAGCGGATGTCGTCCGGAAAACAATGGGATGGGCCCGGATGGTCCTGGAGAATTTCGTTCCGGATTTCGAGGTGAACTTCGTGCGGATTCGTCTCTGGCCAGGACTGAGGACTGCAAGCATCCGCAGGACGTTCGCGTCGTGTTTCGCTCGCTGCCTCGGGGTCCTGCGTTGACAGACAGATCCATGCACGAATCCGCTGCAGCATGAGATGAGATGCGAGGGTACAATCCAGACGCTGAAATAAGGAGCACTTTGGGTTCGGAAGGGGCTCGATGTTCCCTAGATGCTTCCGTGGCCGTTTCTCTAGCGCTCGTCGTCCTCGCAGGCGCTTGTGGGGGCCACAAAGGGGCTTCGTTCCTTATTTGGCGTTCCTTCTTTCAGCAGCCCGACTGTAGGGAAAACCAGGAGGAGGAGGGAGGAGGAAGGAGGAGGAAGGAGGCGGAAGGAGGAGGAGGAGGAGGAAGGAGGAGGAGGGAGGAGGAGGAGGGCAAACCATCCAGCAGGCGTCTGCAGGGCGGGTGCAGCGGGGCGGCGAGGGCAGGGCGGGGCCCGGCCGCCCGCCCCCCAGGACGCGAGCAGCCGGCTGGCCAGCGGCGCCCAGCAGCACGTCGGCACCAGCAGTGCGCCCCTCGCGCCCGCGCGCCCGCGGGGGCTGCCGTCGGGCCTCCTGTTGGGGCGTGGCGATCGGGGGCGTCCAAGAGGGGGGCGATGCCAGGGCTCGTCTCGATTCCTGCGATTCGATGCGGTCCGACTTCGACGGCTTCCGGCTTCGATTCGCTTCGACTCGGGATGTCGATGTGGGCTCCGACTTCTCGTTGGAGGCATACTAATTAGCCTCCCGATTTTCCGCCGATTCGACTTGTCCCGACTCGGCTGCCGATTTCCGCCGATCCGATCCATTTCGATCGCCGATCCGGCTTATCGATTCGATTCTGGGCTCTCTTGGTGGTGCCTGGGCGGGGGGATGACTATCATGGCCAGGGCCATGGTGCCTCCCAGATAGGAGGAGGAGGAATCGGAATCGGAATCGGCCCCATCGCGGTGCGAAGAGTAATGGAACGACAACAAGCCAGACCCGAACTACGAGGACTTCGCTCGGTTCGAGGACTTACCCTGATCCTTGGGCCATAGCCCATCGGAAAACCTCTGAATGTACATCTTGCGAGTGTCGGTCAACACTTCGTCACAAGCCTTGGCCAGGGTTGGCCTCAGCTGCTGACTAGCGAACGAACCGCACTTCTTACAAATCCAACACTTCAGCGACACATGATAAACCATTTCGTGGGATTCGTGGACCCAGCCCCCACCGATATGTACCTGTCGACCCCTCGGCAGCCTATAAAGAACTGAATCAACTGACACAGGAGGGAAGCACGGGCTCCTTCGCCACAGAGTGGCGGCGTCGGCAGACGAACTACAAAAGCAACGCACACATTTCCTCGACGACTCGTCGAGGCTGTGGACGGTCTCAAACACCGAGACCGTGCACGGAGACGGGGGAGGAGGGGGCCGCTCCTGCCTTGAACTCGATGCACTGGGCCTCGGAGGAGCACACGAGATGGCCTCCAGCGTTGAACGGAGGAGACGCCTGCGGACGAGTGCAGCGTCGCTTTCGACCTGTGCGATTTTAGCTCGGACCACGATACTGACACGAGCTTCTGCTGCTGCCACGCGAGCAAACTCGTCAGCTGCTTGATTTCCCACGAACATCCACTCAGGCCGAGAAGACGCAACCACCAGGGAGGCCTCGAGGTGAGAGGGTATTTGCATGACAGTGACCAGTGAAATATCACGACCCTCGACAGCCTTGCCGATGAGCTTCCAGACTGCTTGGTTGGACCCCGACGGGGCCATATATAACTTATTGAACCACCCGTCGATAACCCCGCTGTTGTCGGTAATGTAGACCAGAGCCCCGTAAGAGAACTTGATGGCCAAAAGGAGTCCCCACAGCTCCCCGCACGGAACCGTTTGCACAAGACCTGGCAACGGGCCGAAAACAGCGTCACGGACCTCGGGCTGACTGAAACTCGCTAAGGTGCAGGCGGCGACGCCGACGCGCCTAAGCCGAGAATCACGGCTACCTTCGCCCCCGCTCGCGTCCCCGAAGACGACGATGGGATCCTCGACGGACCCTTGCCCCAGGCCCCCGCAACCATGGAAATCGCCACAAGCATGATAAACTCTCCAAGGCTCACCTAAAGAGGGAGGCGGAACTTTGGCCCAGGGAGCAGGAATGATTCCACGGAGCCAGAAGCAGGACTCAGAGTCCTGCCCAGAAATCGCTCTCGGGACCAGATGGTCCGACTCCCTATAAACTGAGCTGCCTGTATTACATGGACACGTCCATCCACGGTGCAGCGGGGTCTCTGGCTCCTCGCCGCAGCGCTGGCAGATCACGCTCGAGTCGGCCTTGGTTTCGTCCTTGACTCTGGACTTCGGCCAAGTACCGCCGACGGCGATGGCAAGACGTGTCTCTGCGAGCTTGGCCCCAAGCTTGGGCACGTCGCCGAGCGCTGTCAAAACACGCCTGTACGACAAGTTGTCGGCGCCGTGCTGCAGCCCCTCGCTGCAGAAATGCCGACTGGCTGTGACCCACTGCCGAGCGCGAACCGAATCTTCGAACTCCTGGATAAGTCCGCTAATATCTTCAGAACTCGATACAACCTCGTCGGGAAACGACCAAATTGCACCTGGTCCTTCATCATCGGGGGGCGTATGCCATTCGCTCGGAGAGATCGGGTCCCAACCGTACTCGAGAAGGTACGCCACTACTGCCGAAATGGGGCCCCGCACTGCTTGGGCTACCTGCCGCTGGGCAAGTTGCCGGAATTGTGAAACAACACGGGGCCAAGCCGCACGCACTGCTGGGCGAATACTAGGCTCCTGCATCCAAGTGCGCAGCCATAGCTGTAGACACTCCCTTGGAAGTTTGTACCCTGGATCGTGACCGTCGGCCCTGAGGTCCAACACCGTGGTAAGACACCTCCCGCGGGAACCAGAAGACAACGTATGCCCAAGACGCCGCCGACACTGCAGTCGAAATTCACCGAAAACTCCGTACACTTGATGCCCGTGCGTACCTGCCGCCTGTGCGCCAGCACGTTCGATCATACCAGTCCGAGCATATTTGCGAGAGGCTCGAGCGAAACGTCGAATGCGAGCGTTCATGACTTTGGCCTTCTGGCTGCGCTTGGTTCTGGTGGCTCTGGCAATGCGGCCAGCACCGAGATCCACTCCTAAAAGACATGCTTGTTTGCCATATTGCAACTTAAATCCCCGACAGCGAAGGCCAGCGACTATAGCCCTGCTGTCGGCGACGTTGGAGCAAAGGATGATGCTCTTCTCTGAGACAGGCAGACCGTGACCTTCCAGCTCTTGGCAAGTTGAAAGAATCCCACGGTGCAAGTTGGCGCATACCGCCTTCCTAGAACCTGCGTGGTGCTGGGTGAGATCGTCGATCCATATGCGGAACGACATGTCTGGCGTCGCCCTCGTCAGCTTCTGTAGGATAAAATAGACAAGGCATCGGCCAAAACGAGTGCCGCTCCGAATCCCCTGGATGATACTCTGCGACGCCTGGAAAGCCTCTGAATAGGACCCCAACTGAGCCACGGTACGAGGCGCCAAACACATCTGGAGCTCCAAGAACAGCACGACAGGAGGAAACCCCAGACGCAAAGCGGAGGCCGCCAGAGGGCCCCACTGCATCTCGTCATAGAAGCCCTTGATGTCGAGAAGGCCCTCACCGAAGGCCGTGCCTAGACGAAACATCGATTCATCCCGAAGAGCACGTGAAAAAAGCTCCTCGAAGTGCGGAATTCCCTGCGACGGCGGCGTCCCAGGCTGGCTCGCTGTCCTGTGACCGCGAGCGCACATTGTCCTCACGGGCAAGGGGCCAGGTCCTAGAGAACATAGACATGAGCCCAATCACCCTGTCACCCCCCGTTTTCTTCCCTAACAGCCTCCCTACCGCCAAAAGCGTTTGCCACGGCCAAGACAAGCAGTCCTCACAGGCATCAAAAAGAGCCGTGAGTTCGGCGAGCCCTGCTGGCGGCAATCGCTCCATGGCGAGGGGAGACATTTGATCCACCCCGAGTCCTGCTTTTGGTTTCGTAGTATGCAGGGCTCGCCGAACTCGCTCAGGCTCAAGTGGCTCGAGTTGTTCAACTCGCGCAGCCTCTCGAATACTGGCGCACATATCTCGCGCACGATCGAGGTCAAGAGGTTGTGGCCGCCACAAGGCTTGCCACTTCTTGGCCTTCTCGCCCACAATATGCAAAGGATGAAATAGCACCTGATTGTTGACCGCTAGCTCGTCGGGGACTGGGGGGGCCTTCTTGGGCGCCTTGTGAAGGATCCCTGGGGCCTCCGCGGTATTGATCCACTCGCGACATTCCCTTAGAGAGCATCCCAAGGCACGCCTTCTAGCCCTGCCTGTAACCCTCTTAGCCGTACTAGCCATTAAATTAAGCTCTTCCACAGATACGCTACTGGTCCCAAGAAGCCTGACCTGCCACTGGCTCCAAGACGAAGCATCCCCGTTCTCGGGACTGACCAGAGGAACGTGCACTGCTTCAGGCTGATCACTGGCACGAGCGGCACATGCGATAACTAACTGCTTCCGCTGAATGGGTCCGTTACCTCGGACACGGTGAAGATGCGGCCGACCTAGAACTGTCGCGAGGCGTCCCCACCACGAAGCCACTTGATCGTGTAGCGGCTGCTCTCTCACTCTAACTGATGCCTTGACTTCGGAAACAGTAAAAGACGGCCCCTGACTCCGAGAGACGGCCCCTGGAAAAGAAACTTGATGGTGCTGAACAATGGCCTGCTCCGAGGTCCGAACCCAAGACGAATGCATAGCCCCAAGGCGTCGTATGTGCGGACCTCCCACTGCATATGCGGCCGAGTTCGCTATGATGGGCCACACGTCCGACTGTTGAGACGACAGGGAGTACCCGACCTCGGCCCGACACGAGTCCCACAGGTCAGGAGGCACCTGGAAGGAGGGAGGGGAGGAAGCCGAACTACTAGCTGCCGAGGGGTCGGGGTCCGAAGCTGGGCCCCTAGATGATCCCGACGAACTTGTATCTGCAACGCTCGGGCCTCCAGCACTAGCCGATGGGCCAACGAAAGTACCGAGACGCTCGGGGCCCGGTTCGGCCCCAGTCCCTTGAGGCTGAGCGGGGCCATCCGAAGAATAAATCTCGAAAAAACCCATCAGGAACGTGAAATTCTGAATCGCTGTCGACGTCAAACCTGCACCAGAGACAGGAGCCGAGGCGGAGACAATTGTGTCTGGCGCCTCCCCAGGGCGCTCATGGTCCACGCCCGCGGCACTTCCCTGGCTCGGCTCACGCGTCGAAGTGACCAAGTCCCCGAACATGTCCTCGACTGCCTCCTGCTGCTTGATGCGCGATGCCAGTCTCGCCACGGCCCTCTGTGCCTTGGCTCTGCTGGATTTGGATCCTGGGACAGGTTGGGTTTGCGGCCGCGGAGCTTGAGGGGGACGAGCGGCGACGACAAGTTCTCTGCAAAGGAGTTGACAACCCGAGCTGCGAAGACGAACCTGTACCCCGCAATGCGGTCTCCAGGGAACCGCTAGCACCGCCGACACCTCCACGATGTAGGGCGCGCAGGAGTGGCTAGCCATGACGTAGTCAAGCATACCCCCCTTGCCTGAAATACGTGTGTGCTCCACCCCAGGCGTGAAGATGACGGCCCCAACCTTCTCCACGAAACCGCGGTCGACCAAACCGCTCGGATCTAGGTTGAAGTCGCCCACCACGAACCACGGCAAACGAAGCTGTGTGACGACGGCCCCCAACTTGGCGAACCTGGGGAGATTCTTGCCAGTGAGACCTTCCGAGCTGAAGACGTAGAAGCTGATGGCCACGACCGAGTAACCGTGCATGTGGATGATGCCTGCCGCGAAACCGTCGTTGTACGTGGTGCCTGGGGCGTGCAAGTCCTTCGCGACCGCGTCGGACTCGCTGAGCCGCTGGAGCTGTAGATGCTGACGACACAGGACCCACTCGCCTCCTTCGTTGGCTCTGCCCCGTGTGGCCACGGACTGCTCATTGCCCGTGGGTCTAGCTGGATTGTCGATCAATTTCAAATGTGCCTTAGCTGCCTGGCCTTTCCAGTGCAACAAGTCGCTCGCTGACCCGATGTGAGACTCAACTAGAAAGAAAAAGTGAAACGGTGTACACGCTGGTCCTGTGGTGAAGTCCCATGCTTGCCGACCCATGGCGGTAACGTTGCCGAAGAGCAAGAATGCGTCCGACTCCATTTTGGACCCTGAAACTCCTTCACCTATGACAGGCTGTAATACACCGCTGTCCTGAGGATCCCCTGACTGAGACGTACTCGTACGACTGAGCCCTGATGAGAGACCTGAAATTGTCGAAGGAGATGGACTGGTCTCAAAAAGCCCACCTCCATCTCGAGGATGTCACTGACGCGAGCCTGAGCCCGCTCCTGGCTGCGCCGCCTCGGCCGCGCCCGCGGCCGCCCGCGCAGCCGCCTGCTTGGCGGCGCTGAGCCGCGCTGCCGCAGCCCTGATGCGCTCGTCGCTGCCGTTGCCGCTGTCGGCCTGCGCTGCCGCGGCGCCCGCGGCTGGGGCGCTCGCCTGACCGCCACCTGGTGTCTCCGTGGCTGGCGTCGCGGCGGGCGCCTCGGCTGCCGCTGGGGCCGCGGGCTGCTCGGCCGCATCACCATTCGCACCCCGACGCTTCTTGGCCTGGCGGTTGGTGATCTGTCGCTGGAGCTCCTTGGCCCTGTCCAACCACTGAACTACCTGCGTGCTCTTGGTCTGAAACTGATTGCGTGCCGAAACTAAATCTGCCTTGAGCTGACGGAGGGCGGCCTTCTCCGACTCCTCCGCCTCGAGGCCGTCAATGTCACCGAAGAACCTCTCATCCCACTGTATGGAAAAAAAGAACGTCCTTTTTCTCGTCGGTAGAAGGCGACTCCGTGGGTATGACTCCCATCTTCTTGCCCAGCGCCTCAGTGGCAAGGCGCTTGGTGGTCTCCGCTGCTGCGAGACTGTATGCTGCCTGC
>CAUYUJ010015004.1:149662-152162 GCA_963575745.1 Prorocentrum cordatum | reverse complement strand
GCATTTTCAAAGGAGCGGTACTGTATGAAGTTGAACGTGTTGTGCGCCATGCCAATGCTGCCCGGCATCAGCGTTGGCGGCCTACCACTGCGGGTACTGCGAGGCGCTCCTCATCTCTGCGTGCTGCTGCAGAGGAGTTCGTTCCTGGGCTCCCCCTGTTGTACTCGGACGAGGTTCTTGCCTGGTGCTTTGAGGCTGCTGGGGCTCCGGAGTATGTGATTGGGCATGCTGCTTCTGACGATCTCTTTGAAGTTGCTTCCTGTTGTCTTCATGGGGGGCGTGCTGAAATTCTTCCAGAGCATGGTCGTTCGTTTTTGGAGAATGTTCTGCCGGAGCCTGCTCTTCGTGTGGAGCCTGTTCTTCGTGCTGAGCCTGATCGTCGTGTGGAGCATGATCTTCATATGGAGCCTGTTCTTCGTGTGGAGCGTGCCCTACTCCATTGCCTCGGTGTCGAGCATGGTCGTCATGTTGAGCCTGGTTTTCGTGTGGAACCTGTTCTTCGCGATCCCTCTTGTATTCGTTGGGCGCCAGATCTTTCTGGGGAGCATGTGCTTCGTGGTCCTGGGCTTCCTGCTGAGTTTCCTGATTTTCCTCATGATCTTCATGGTGATTGTGCCGGCGCCCCCGAGCCTGATCGTTCGTGTCTGGGGCCTGTTTTTCGGGAGCCAGGTCCTCGTGCTGAGCCTGAGTTTCGTGTGGAGCCTGGTCTTCGTAGTCAGCCTGATCTTCGTGTCCATCCTGAGGCTGCTCCTCCTTGTGAACATTTCCCTGGTCTTCCTGACGAGCGTGCCGTACTCCTTCATGCGCCTTATTGGTCCGATCAGGAGCGTGATGATCCTCTCGGTGGGCGTTTACGTGATGACTTGTATGAGGGGGTTGGTCGTGCCGCGTGTATTGGGGCTACTCCTAGTTCTGCCATGCCTGATGGAGCTGACCGTGTTGATACGGGGGAGTTCGGTGTACTTGCCGACCGTTCTGCGGAAGTCGTTCCTGGCGAGATGGATCTCACTGGTTTTCAGCGGATATTTGACTCGATGGTTGAGAAGCTTGGCGAGAGTATTGACCGTGCTTTTGCTATTCCTCCCCGTGATGATCCTCCGCTACCCTCAGAACGTAGCGTGTTGGTTGGGGCTCTTCCTGGAGATGTGGGGATTCGGAGTGTCCATCATGTTTGCTCCAATGTTCCTGAAGAGCCTGGGCAGGATCTTCATGGTGATGTTGTCCGTCCTGTGCACCATCATACTGCGCACATTCCTGGAGATGGCGTGCCCCAATCTGTTCACCATCCTGATGGCCTTCGTGCGGACTCTTCGGCCTCTTCGCTCACACCGTCTGGGCACAAACGTGTTTTGGCCTCGGAACTGGAGCGGCTTCGACAGCTTCGGCGGGTGATAGGTATTTCTGATGAGGAGGCCGCCTTTCGGCGTACTCTTGACCGTCCTGCTCTTGTCTCTACCGTTCGCCGTGAGCATGGGCCAGTTGAACGGTATCACCTCGATGACAGCCCTCCCAGGGTGCTTTACTGATGGGACTGAAGGCGAAGCGTGGTCTTGAACAAAAAATCATCGGGACACCCTCATCGTCATCATCATGATCACCAACATAATCATCATGATCATCATCATCCTCATCATCGGGATACCATCAGCATCATCATCATCGTCATCATCATCGTCATCATCGACATCATCATCATCATCATCATCATCATCATCGGGACACCATCATCATCATATCATCATCATCATCATCATCGTCCTCATCAACATCAACATCATCATCATCAGCATCACCATCATCATCATCGTCATCATCATCATCAGCAGCACCATCATCATCATCATCATCATCATCATCATCATCAACATCACCATCACCATCATCATCATCCTCCCCTCATCATCACCACCATCATCATCATCATCACCATCATCATCATCATCGCGGGACACCGCGGGACACCAGCGGGACACCGCGGGGCACCGCGGGACACCGCGGGACACCGCGGGACACCGGCGGGACACCGCGGGCCCCTGGCCGCCCGGAAGGGAGACATTTGGTCCGGCCGCGCCTCAGCCACACGGGACACCAGCGGGACACCGGCGGGACACCGCGCGCCACCGGCCTCCCGGCGGAGAATCATTTGGTCCGGCCGCGCCTCAGCCACAGGAGACTTTCCTCTCGCCCGCCCACGCAGCTTCGCCTCGCCCGCACGGCACGCACGAACACGAAACCGAAATCGATTTCCCGGTATGGGGGGCTCTCCGTTCCACTTCGATCTCACCCCCCAACCTCCGATATATAAGTAGCTTCAAACACATATAAACGAGATCCCTCCAGCGAAAGGCTAGTAGGAAATCTCTGGGCAAATATGGCGTTACGGAAAGGGCCTCGTCTGGGAGGGGTCGGGAGGCTTATTTCTCGTCCTCGGAGAAAAAAGAGCCCCCCCCCCCCAGAGATGGCATTTTCTTTCGGATTCGGAGCTTCCGGAGCGGGCCCC
>CAUYUJ010015004.1:119662-144662 GCA_963575745.1 Prorocentrum cordatum | reverse complement strand
CGCCGCCGAATGTTTTGGAGATGTCGCCCTCGGGGGATCTCGACCATTTCCCCTGGGCCGGTTTTTCATCCTGAGCCGTTTGTGGCCGTCCTGGGGCCGGGAGACCACCTGCAGAGGTCGAAAACGTCAAACGCGGTTGCCGTGATTCTTCGGCGTCGCCCGGGCCCGAGGGCCTCTCCCCGGCCCCGCCCCTTCTCATCCTCCGCCTCCCCCATCTGCGCCGCAGCCCCCGAGAGTGGGCGTGCGCCTCTCGCTGGAGGCGGCCGCGCGAGGAAGCCTGCTAGACGCGCAGGATGGGGCCGGCCTGGGCGAGGGCGAGGGCTGCCAGGCCCCCGGAGACCAGGACACAGATAAACCAGGACACTTTTTTGATCTGCGGGGCGAGAGCGAACCTCTTCCGCTAAAAGCTAGGCGGGCGACGCACAGCTTTAAATTAGGGAGACAGGGCACATGAAGGCGGGGCCTCAAGCGGCCGGAGCGGGCGGGGCCCGGGGAAGAGGCGGTGCCGAAGTGGATGTGCAGGAAATGGTACGCCATGGACAGGGACCGAGGGCGAGGACCCGGAAGGCGAAGGAAATGGTGTTGCCGTCAACGGCACTTCGCGAACACCAGCCTCAAACACTGCAGGGGAGGACGCGCCTTATGACCAGGTCGACGCCCAGGAGGAAGAAGAGCACCACGAAGGCAATGAGCAACGTTGTGCCACCGGATGATGCGGAGGAGGCCCAGGGTGGTTGTCCAATCCACGACCAGGTAGCAGCGTAGCTTGAGGTCCAAACGAAAGGGCCGTCCATGACCGACTGGAAGTCGGTGTGCTGCAGGAAGAAAACCTGCCCTGCATCGACAGCGCGTGAAGACGGGCAGCAGCCACGCACGATGCGCTGACGTCCGCAATGCCAAAGGCCGGGCCTGAGCCGCGCAGCGCCATTGCGAGCGGGGCCGCCGAGGCGGCAAGGTGCAGCGCCTAGCACTGGGCCGGAGCCGCGCAGTGCCGGGCGCTGCCGCCATGGGGGGGGGGGGAAGCGAGCGGGGGTGCAAGAAGCGAGAAGGGCCGGCGCTCACCGCCAGCCGTCGACGTGCCAGCCCGCACCATCGGTGCTCACGTAGGAGGAGCTGGGATCCCAGTGGGTTCAAGTGGGACACACGCTCCCAATACACGTTAAAGACAGGAGGGGGGTGGGAGCAGGTAACACAGACGGGGACCAGGTGGACCAGTAGGCAAACGCCGCTAGTGGAGCCGTGCACGTACCATGTGCACCGCTACTGCGCCCGTCAGGCTGCGCGTGCCTGCACCGTGCACGTGACGGGGGCGCCCGTGGGTTGCCAGGCGCCTGGACCAGCTTTCCAGCCAAGGCCGTGGGGGAACAGGTGGGGGGGATCAGGAGGACACGCGGTCCCAAGCCAGGTGGTGAGGGAGGGGGAAGGGGGAACAGGTAGTGGGCGTGGCCAGCGGTGGGTTGGACAAGGACCTTGCCGTAAGTCGGTGGGGGAGGAAGAAGTCGGTCGCGGTGCGCTGCGCCTGACAGGGGGGGCCGGTTGCAGACTGGTCATCGCCTGGGGCGCTTCCCGGTCCAGTTGTCGTTGTACCCGGAGCTGCGCGCCTGGCCCTCCCCGCCCCCTTCGCCTTTGGCAACCTCTCTTTTCTTTTGGACATCCTGGTGCAGGGCCTTTTCCCGGTGCCAGTGCACGTAGACGCCGGCGTACCGAGACCACGTCTCCACGTGGTGGTTGCAGCTGTCCATATCTTCCAGAAATTTAGCGATTATCTGGGGCTGCCAGCAGTTCGGGTCGAACGCAACCTGGTCTTTGGATTTGCCTTTGCCCTGCTCCTTACATATATGCCTGCACCACGAGTGCCAGGCTACGGTGAAGTGGTATCCTCCCTCAGCCTGCAGCCTCTTCAGGTGTGTGACTGCTGTCTCGTGTGAGCGGCGTGGCCAGCTGACGCGATGGATTGTCCGAGAACGGCTGGGGTCAGGGTAGCGGCGATCGTCCCTGTGGTGAGAGCTGCGTTGACATTCTGGCTGGCGCCAGGGGGTCCACCCTGCGCCCTTGCCACAGTCGCGGTCCTGGTCCCAGTTGCGCTCTCTGGCTCTGTCCCAGTCGTTGGTGTCTTGCTTGCGCCACGGGGCCCCTCTACGCCTTTGTTGCGGTCGCGGTCTCGGTCGCGCTCGTGCTCTCCGGCACGGGCCCGGTCGCTGGTTTCTCTGGACGAGCGCCTCACCGCAGTCTCGTACGTTTCCCATGGAACTGGATCCCGCGCCCTGCCGCGCAAGCGCTCTAGCTCATGTGCAGGGGGGCGGTTGAGTGCGGGGCGCCTGTCTTCTGGGGCTTTGGATCTGGGCCGCGTGTGCAGGGCGCGGTCGTCGGCGACGGCCGTCACAAACACGGTCGGTTCCGTGGGTGCGCAGGCTGGCTGGGTTTGGTACGTACTGCTTGAGTCGCGCTCGGGACTGCTGCGTCGCTCGTCACGAGGGCTCGACTTGGCTCTGCCCTCCTCGACTGTGTCGGGGTCTGAGGAGGGAGAGACCGTGTGGACCATGCTTAGGGTCTCCGCGAGCCTCTGCTTCCTTTCTTGTTCCTGGGCGTCGTTGGTCCAGTCAGGGTCCTCCTCCTTAGGGTCAGATAAACCAGGACACGGACAGCCAAGGAAAGGACACCAGTTCCTGCAAAATCACGTCTTCCATCACCGGAGCATCTTTTGTTTGCTGCACTGGGGGGTTCGGGCTTGTGTCCGGGTTTGGGGGGTTTTGCAGGCTTTGAAGGCCTGGGTCCAGGTTCATTCTGGGAGTGCTGCAGTGCACTCTTGTGTTCGTGCCGCCGTCTGGAAAAAAATGTTTTTGAGGGATGTTGGGTGTCCGGGTCTAGCGTGTCCGGGTTTACGGGGCCTTGAGGCTGACTGGACAAGCAAGACGGAGGGTTTCGTCGTTTTCGGCCTCCGGTGGCACTCGCCGGGCCCTAGGACCGTCATAAACAAAACATTCAGGATGTAAGCCTGGCTCAGGGGAAAGGGTCTGAACTTCGGGGGCCCCGTGCTGCGAAGATCCAGATGTCGGGCCTCTGGGCGCACTTCTGGCCACCCACCAAACCACCACAACACAACCCGCAGGCCCCGATTTGCCCTCGAATTCCAATTGGGGGGGGGGTCGGGGAACATGGAAAAACAAATATGAAGCCCGTACCCCTCCCAACCCGAAATTCGGGGGTTCGGGTTGGGTTTGGGTGATCTGGTAGGTAGTCAACCTCTGGCCCACCCCACTTGTCGGTGCTCGGCCCCCAAGGACCTAAGGACGCCCCAGGGCCCCCGAGGCCAGGATTTTTTGCAAGCCAGGACTCTGCCAGCTCTGGTGGGAGCCCAGGCCGCCCACATGGGGCTGGACTAGATTTAAGTCGGGCATGTCCTCTACAGGAGGGAGATTCCAAACAATAGTCTGGGGGACGTTTTTTTTTGTACTGTTTGTGACAGCTTTGAATATTTCCCAACCGTCCTGTGGTGTTGGGTCCTCGTTTTGAAGAGACGGTCCACGCGTTCTCCTTCTCTCCTCCTCTTCCCCCTCCTCCTCCACCGTCCGCATGCGTCTTGCACGTCCAGTACAGCGTTTCGTGGCCCCATAGGGATCCCCCCGGAAGGTCCCAGTGCTACCGTCCGCATGCGTCCCGCACACCCAGTACAGCGTTTCGTGGCCCTATAGGGAGCTCCACCGAAGGTCCCAGTGCTACCGTCCGCATGCGTCCCGCACACCCAGTGCAGCGTTTCGTGGCCCCATAGGGAGCCCCACGTGCTACCGTCCGCTTGCGTCCCGCACACCCAGTACAGCGTTTCGTGGCCCCATAGGGAGCTCCACCGAAGGTCCCAGTGCTACCGTCCGCATGCGTCCCGCACACCCAGTGCAGCGTTTTTGACCCTCCTCCTCCTCCTCCTCCCTGCGTTTCACCCTCCCAGTACAGCGTTTCGTGGCCCGATAGGGAGCCCCACCGAAGGCCCCAGTGCCCCCGTCGGCATGCGCCCCGCACACCCAGTACAGCGTTTCATGGCCCCATAGGGAGCTCCACCGAAGGTCCCAGCGCTACCGTCCGCATGCGTCCCGCACACCCAGTACAGCGTTTCGTGGCCCTCCTCCCCCTCCTCCCTGCGTTTCACCCACCCAGTACAGCGTTTCGTGGCCCCATAGGGAGCTCCACCGAAGGCCCCAGTGCCCCCGTCCGCTTGCGCCTCGGAGGCCCAATTTGGCATTTTCACCCGCGCAGTGCAGCGTTTCGTGGTCCCATAGGGGGCTCCACCGAAGGCCCCAGTGCCACCGTCCGCACGCGTCGGGGAAATGTAATTTGGCATTTTCACACGCGCAGTGTAGCGTTTCGTGGCCCCATAGGGGGCTCCACCGAACCCCCAGTGGGACCGTCCGCATGCGTCCTGGTAACCCAATTTGGCATTTTCATTCATTCAGTAGAGCGCTTCGTGGCCCCATAGGGAGCTCCACCGAAGCCCTCAGTGGGACCGTCCGAATGCGTCCCGGAAACCCAATTCGGCACACCACCCACACAGTACAGCGTTCCCCCCCGCCCAGTGCAGCGCTTCGTGGCCCCATGGGGAACTTCACCGAAGCCGATATTCACAATTACGGTACCCACAACTGCATATGGTTGGGACCTTCGCCAGGATAATTCTGGAGTGTTTTCCGTTTTTCCGTCGTAGTCCGCCTGTAGGAGGACATGCCCGACTTACAGATGGGGTCGGAGGACAGCTCCGCCGACGGCTCGGTGATGCGGCGCGGTCCTCCGACCCCATCCGCTTTTGGGCGGCCTCGAGTTGGGGAGCGAAGAGAGTGGGGCAAGTTGGGGCCTGGGGCAAGTTGGGCTTTAGGCTTGTACTTGGCTGAGGGGGGTTCGAACGGGCCTGACGTTAGAATAATCAAGGTCCAGAAACGCTTCGAGGCCAATGCTTCTACAAAGGTCAAGTTCAACGTTGTTAGAATCCGGAAGTTCGGAAACAATTGGATGAAGTTCAGCTGCGAAGCATTTCCGAATATCCAGAGCGCGTGTAAACTTCCCGTGAATTCCCGAATTGGTTTCGAACTGTTTCAAGTGTTCCACATTTTTCAACACTTTCCGACCTTGGAAACTTGGTTCGATCCGTTACGTATTTACAAACTTTGTCGATTCGAACTCCCCCTGCACGCTCTGAACTTGTTTCGAACATTTGCTTTCCTTGGTTTCCGAACTCGATCTTCTAAACTTCCCTCCGCCCGATCCCGAGCCCTAACCTCACTCCTCTTCCAGGAGCACCCGCCTCATCCCCCCCTCAGCCCACGACAGCCATAGGCGAGCGGCGGAGGGCAGTGCACGGGGCTGGCGAAGGCTCGCGGCGGGCGGGGTGGCAGTGCGAGGGGGATGGGAGCGGCGAGAGGGGGCAGGTGCCGCCAGGGGCAGCCGGAGCCGGTGAGCGGTCCGGCCGAGGAGGCGCGACCACGGATCCGGGCGCGGGGATCGGCGACGAGCCCCGCACTCGTGCGGCGGCCTCTGTCCTCCTCCTCCTCCTCCTCCTCCTCCTCCTCCTCCGGCCAGTCGCGGGGATGGCGCCCCCACTGGCTCTCTGGGGTCCGCCCAGAGGGGGACCGTCCACGGTCCAGTGCGCCCCGGGCCAGCCTCGTCTTGAGGCAGGCCCCGGGTTGCGACGCGGGCCGAAGGCTGCCCGCGCCCTCTGTGCCGGCCAGCCAGCGCGCAAAGGGCATTGGGGGGGGGGGAGGAGGAGCAGCAGCAGGAGGAGGAGGAAAAGGGGGGAGGCGCAAGGCGCGCGCGGCAGCAGGGGCAGCCTGGGAGGGGCGGGGAGAGGAAAGGAGAGGTGCGGCCGGGGGCGGGGGCGGTCGGGTCGGTGGTTTTGGTGGTCGAGGTCGCGGCGCGGTCGTGCTGGTGGTGGTCGTGGTCGTGGTGCTAGCTGGTGGTGTCCGCGGTGGTTGCCGTGCAGGCGTTGGTCGTGGTGCTAGCGGTCGTGGCGGTTGTCGTGCTTAGGGTCGTCGTCGTGGTGCTGGTGGTGGCGGCGGCGGTGGTTGTCTTGCTGGTGGCGGTTGTGGTCGCGGTGCTGGTGGCGGTCGTGGTGGTTGCCGCGCTGGCGGTGGTTCAGCTGGCGGTGGCCGTGCCAAGAGGCCGCCAGCCTAGCGCCCGAGCGAGCTCAGCAGCATCTCAGCATTACCCCTTTGGAGGGTTCTGCTGATCTGCCGCCAGAGGCCGGCCAGCAGCTCGGAGCGGTCGCCGTCGTCGAGGCCGACTCCGTAGCTGCGGGCGAAGCTGGCTGCCTCGTCGCTGGGCCAGACCCCCGTCTCGATGACTAGGGGGACCAGCTCGCCCCCGTGCGGGGGGTACCGCTCCCGCTTCTTGTCCACCGCCTGGGCGGCCGCCAAACTATCCTTGTCGGCCCGGGCACCCCTGCGTGGAGCGTAGGTTGAGTGTACGCAGGTGATGCTCCAGTCGACGTAGACGTGGCATCCGGTGGCTGGGTCGTTGGTGGAGAGGTCCAGAACCGCTTGCTGGAGCACTCCCGTGCGGGTGTGTCGGCGATCCCAGGCGGGAGCGGATTGCTCCGTGGACGCGGCGAAGCCGGTGAGCTCGCAGAGTGCCAGTCGCGGCAGCTGTTGTGGCGTTTGTTGCGGACTCACCCACCTCGCACTTGACTGCGTGCCAGCCGTGCGGGTCCAGGAGCTCGTTGCACAGGCTGCCGTCCTGGCGGCGGTGCTGGCAGCGTGAGCCAGGCGGGCAGACTGGGATGCAGAGGCGCCGCTTCAGGTTGCCGCAGAAATGCGGGTCGGGCTGGCGGGGGTCGTCTGGCTGGCGCGGGGGGAGCCAGCTGCCGGCGCCCGTGCCTCCGTTCTCCCGCAAGCGTAAGCGGCGGTCCGCGTCGAGCGTCCGCAGCAGCTTCTCCCTGTTGGCCGCGGAGGCCGTCTTGCCCCAGTGGTTCGTAAGTTTGGGCCGTGTTTCTGCTGTGCAGCCTATCCAGTCGAAAGGCGCCTGGAGGGCGTCTGCTGCCCAGAGGGCGTCTGCTGCCCGGAGAGTTGCCTCCGCCTTGTCGAGCGTCTGCTGTGTCCGCGGGCAACGGGCTCGGAATTCCTCTAGCGAGCTGGCTCCGATGCAGGCCATCACGTCGTGAAGTAGGAGGGCCCAGCTAGCAGCGTAGGCAACAGGCGCCGTCTGGGTAGCCGAGGGGAACGCGCATCCGCCGTCGGCAAGGCGCAGCGTGGCCAGGAGCCGCTGGTGGGGGTCCAAGGTTCCGCCAGCGATCTCCTCCAGTCAGCCGAAAGGAACGCGGTCCAGCTGCTCCGCCCAGCCCCCCTGAAGGTTGGCGCGGAGGTGGTGCGTGACGCATCCGCGGGCGAAGGTCTGCAGGAGAGTGAAGGCGCTCACGGCCCGCAGGCCCGCCTGTCGCAGCTCTTGCAGGCGGGCGGCGCCGTCGCCTTGGCCACGGCCGTGGCCCCGTCTAAGCCGGCATGGAGAGTCACCCTGTCTTCCTCCTCCTCCTCCCCCTCCTCCCCTGCTCAAGCCGGGGGGTAGTGTTTCCCAAACACGTGAGGTGGTCGACCCAGCGCTCCTGGACAGTGGCGGGCACATTGCCGCGCCCCCCCGCGGACCATGCCTGCGTCTTGGTCTGGTTGGCTGCGAGGCTGTGTCGGGCGGGGGTGTCGGTCACGACCTGCATGGCTGCGTTCGCGTGCTCTGGCGGGACGAAGACCATGATGTCGTCGAGGTACTGAAAACCCTGCAGGAGGTCGAGGGGGCCTGGAGGTGGCCGTAGACTTCGTCGAGCGCGTCCGCAATGCCGATTGAGAAGAGTGCCAGAGAGAGAGCGGGCAACCCTGGTCCACGCCGCTGCTAGCCCGAATGCGGTGGGCGTCGTCTGCAGGGTCGTCCCGCCAGTTGTGCCGCGTGGTGCCCGTGAGCCAGCTGTGGGTACTCTGGAACAGCCGTGGGGCCCGCTGGCGCACGCTGTCCAGCACCCTGCCTCGGGGGATGCTGTTGAAGGCGTTGGAGCAGTCGAGCTCCAAGGCGACCCCGAGCGGGCACGCTTCTGAGAGCGCTGTGAGGCATTTGTGCGCGAGTTCGCAACCTGCCGCGCGGCCGACGGCGTACTGGTGGGGGCCGGCTGCGCTCTTTATGTCGTCTTTGTAGACGTCACAGGCGGCCCTCGCAGCGAGGCGGCGGAGGACGGAGCCGCAAACAATCGGCCGGAGGGTCCCATTACGCGTGCGCTGGGCCAACTGCCGTGCCCCTAAGTTTGCGCGCGTGGCCTCCGGGCTGAGCTCGTCGAGCAGGAACGCGACCGCGACGCCGGCCACCGCCTCGAGAGCGGGAGTGTCCGCCAGCAGCGTGCGCCAGTGCTGAAGCCTGCTGCCGTTGGGCCCCGGTCCGGAGCGGCGCGGGCTTTTCGCCAGGCTCTTAGCTGCGGCCGCGGCCAGGGCTGCCCGAGTGTCCTCGTCTGGTGCGGCTGGTGCTTGTGAGAGGTGCTGCTCTGGCCCCTCTGGAAAGAGGCTCTGGAGGCTGGCCTGGACGCCGGGCCCTGCGGCCAGCGCGCTGGGGCGGAGGGCTCGCTGCATCGCCTTGCTGATGAGTTGTTCGTCCAGCAACGACTCCACCGCCTGGGCGTCCTGCTTGGCTGTTGGAGCGTTGCCTCCTCTTCTCGGCCCGCGGGTCGTGGCCGTCATGGGCTCGCGCGAGAGCCCTCCCCAGTCCCCTTGCCCAGCCATCCGCAAACGTCGCGTCAAGATCCTGGTCAAACCGCCAGAATTGTGTGCTTTCTGGCCCCGCACGCTTTCCCCGGCGTGAACAGCATCACCTTGTCGAAAAACGTGAAAGCCTTCTCTGCCCGGGCCTGGGCGGCAGCATCGCCAGCGGCTCTCGCGCCCAGAAACCGCTCGGCAATGCGCCCTCGGAGCTGGGCCAAAGCTGCGCTCACGTTCGCCGGCACCTGGAGGATCGTCTGGACGTAATGCTCCAGGGCGTCGTAGTCCACAGTGTCCCACAATTGCAGATTAGCGGGTTGGGGCGGCATGCTGCTGGAGGGGTCCCTGGCTCGGGTCCGAGCGCCCGTCGCCCTCCTCCAGCAAGGGCGCGCCTGGCGCAGCGGCCTGGCGGGCGGTGCCGGGGTCCGTCCGAGCGCGTTTGGCTCTGCCGTGGTCTGCTACGCGCTGCGCACTCTGCCCGGGTGGGCCGGCCTGGGCGGTCGCAGTGGCCGCGGACGGCGTTCTGTTGCTCTGGCGAAAGGGCCTCCGCTCCCCGCGCCTGGTCGTAGGGCCCCAAACCGCCCTCCACGCAGGCAGGGTGGTAGTAGAGCGGGTTGGCGAGGTCTGGGTTGCACGCCCGCAGGTCCCCCTTGGCGAGGGCTTCCCGGCAGGCTGGTGCTCGGCAGAGGGCGCCGCGCCTACTCCTCATCACGCTCGCCGCCCAGGCGGTTGCGCGCAAGTCTCGTCCTCCCGGGGGTCTGGGCTCGGCGTGCGGCTGCGGTGGAGGCGGCTCCGCTGCCTTTGGGAACGCGAGCCAGCAGGCCGCGGCAAAGACTGGCACGCAGGCCTGGGGCTCCAGCGTTGGGCACCCTGCGACGGCGACTGCGGCGTTCAGGAGGCGGCAGAGCCATGGCGCGGCGTGGGCGCCCCTGAGGATGGCCACAAGGCTCCCGACCCCGCAAAGCGCACGGGCACCTCCCATCCGCACGGCGCTGATGGCCATGACGGGCACAGGAGCGCCAGAGCTGACGGCGAGCAGGGACGCCGCGGGGAAACTCCCCGATGTGATTGCTTGTCCGGCCAAGGTCAGCAGCACCGTGATGGCAGTTTCTGGGCGTAGCGCCTGGAGGAGGCCCCAGATAACGACCCCTGACGTCACGCGCGTGGCCATGAACGCCCCGAGCAGTACCTTGTCGATGCACCGGGGCATCCCGAAGTCGGGGTCTGTGGCGCGTGGGTCACGTGAGTCCGCGGTGGCGTTGCTCGTGCTGGCGGCGCCGCTGGCAGAAGCAGCGCAGGAGCGGAGGTGGTGCAGGTAGTAAAGCTCCGCGCTGGTGGTGGCCCTGCCGGGTAGATCCGAGAGGGGGGCGTCGCCCGGGCGGGCAGTGAGCTGTGTGTGCGGCCCGTGCGCTGCTCATAATCGTACTGCTGCTGACCGCCTCGTGTAGGCCTTGGTGCTGGCGCGCTGCTGGCGTCGATGCTGGCGTCGGCGCTGGCGTCGACGATGTCGCTGTCGTGGAGCTCACCGTGGAAAGGGCCGTGGGAGTCCCACTGTTCGAACTGGTACTCGTCGTCATCGCCGTGCTCATGCTTGTGCCCATACTGGTCGTGACCGTGCTGCTCGGGGTCACGCTGCCGCTCGTCTGCGAGGCACTGCTGGTCAGCGAAGCGCTGCAAGTCCTGGTGGTCAACGATGCCGTTGTCGTGGAGCTCAGCCTGGAAGTGGCCGTGGACGTCACAATGTTAGAGATGGTACTCGCCGTCGTCACCGTGCTGGTGCTCGTGCCCGTGCTGGTCGTGGCCGTGCTGCCCGTGGTCACGCTGCCGTTCGCCAGGGCCGCACTGCTAGTCATTGAAGCGCTGAAAGTCCCTGTGGTCGACGGTGCTGTTGTCGTGAAGCTCAGCGTGGAAGCGGCCGCGGACGTCGCCCTGCTCGAGCTGGTACTCGCCGTCGTCGCCGTGTTCGTCTCCGTGCCCGTGCGCGTAGTGACCGTGCTGCTCGAGGTCCCGCTGCCGCTCGCCTGCGACGCAATGCTACTCACCGAGGCGCTGGAGGACCCCGTGGTCGACGATGCCGCTGTCGTGGGGCTCACCGGTGAAACAACTAAAAACAACACATCAACAAATAAATCCCCGCCTCGAAACCCAGCACGCCCGCGCCAGCGTCGCCGACGCGTCGAGGCGGCGCGACGCCTGCCGCACTCGCGCTCGGCCGCGGCCGCTCCCCTGGGGCCGCGGAGAGGAGGAGGAGGAGGAGGAGGAGGAGGAGGAGGAGGATGAGGCCTCCCGATGGCTTCATGTGGCACTCTGTGGCCAAAGTTGTTCGTGGACAAGACGCCGCTTCGGGAGGATCTTTCGGGGAAGGTTCAAAATCTCAACTCGGGTTCGTCGCCTGGGGCTTCTTGGAGGGCCTCTGGAGCGTTCTTTGGGGACCTCTGGGGCTGTCTTGTGTTCTCTTGGGGTCGACTTGGGCCGTTTTGGGCGGTCGGACAAATCAAAAAGCGGCAATGCCCAAATCCCTCGGACACATAATCACCATGAATGGTTCATGGCTTCTGGGTTGTTTGTTTTGAGCTGTTTTGGGCCATTTTGGATCTACCTTGAAGCCTGTCGGCGCTGGTGGTGGTTGAAGTGGCAAGATGGTGGAGATATGGTCGAAGGGCGAGGCTGGTGGTGATGAGTGGAGAAGGAGGGGTTGGGGGAGTGATGGCAGTGAGAGCCGTCCGGAAGCCATCTTCGGTGTCTCGGACCGACTGTGCCATCGCTACTCCAGATTTCGTAATAAAGGGAGGGGGGTCTCATTTCGGGGGGGGGTCTCTTCCAGGCTATCTTGGAGGGCCTGGGGGGTCTGGGGACGATGTTTTGGAGGGTTCGCCTACGGGGGAGGTCTGAAATGGCTTGTCTTGGAGGGTCCAGACCCCCTCCCTTTGATTACGAAATCTGGAGTAGCGTTTTGGGGCCTCTTTGGGGGCCTCTGTGGGGCCTCTTGGGGGCCTCTCGTGGGGTTCCCTTGGGTGCTTTTGGCGGCCTCTTGGGGCCTCTTGGGGGGGGCTCTTGGGGGCTTCTTGGGGCCTCCTGGGCGCTTCTTGGGGCCGAGGGCTCGAAAAGTTCGTTCGGGTTCCCTGTCTTGACCCATCTTGGGGCCGTCCTGGGGATATCTTGGGCAGTCTTGGAGGCCTATTGGGCCGTCTTGTGGCCCTCTTGGGCCCTCTTGAGGCTCTCTTGGCGGCCTCTTGGGCCGTCTTGGGGCGATATTTGGGGCCGCGTGGGCCGTCTTCGAGCGTCGGGAAGCCGAACAGACGAGAACGCCAAAATCTTCCAAATACCGACGGGAAATCGATTGTTTTTGCCTCCTGGGGCCCTCTTGAGACGCTTCTTCGAGGCCTCCTTGAGCGTTTTGGGGGCGTCTGCGGCCGTCTGGAGGTTATCTTGGGCGTCTTGGACCGATTGGTCGGCGACTCGGAGCCCTCTTGGACCGTCTTGGGGACTCTTGGGGCCCTCTAGGAGCTGGGGCGCCTGAAAACCGCGCCCAGAAGGAAAAAACATCTCTGCATGGGTCGGACCGCCCGGGGTACTTTTCGTCTGGGGACCCCCAGGAGCCGCCCCGCGCGCGCGAACTAGAAATATTGTTAACCAGTAGCCCGAGGTCTTAGCGCGCCTCTGGCCCGCTGGGCCGGCGAAACTGTTGTTGTTAGTATGTTTATTTGAATGTCTTTTGTTTATGTAGTTGTTGTTTGATGTGTTCCTTATGGACTATTCATTCACGTGTTCATTTGGTAAGCTCTTTCTTTATCTACTTATCCATGCATATGTAGCCACCGCCTGGAGGATCGATCTTCGCGGACCTCCACTGGCAGTGGATGTGGATATATTCGGGCCCCTTGCGACCGAAACATATGTATATCTACCGCCCGTCGGTTCCCAGGCGGTGGATCTATAAAACCCCGCCCCGCAGAGGTCGAACACCTCTGCGGGCTCGTCTCGTGCCAGAGTCGGCTGGGGGTCTGAGTCGGGGAACCGTGAGTTGAACATTATTTATTCTAAAGAATAATTATTGTTGGGCCCCCTGGTGCGCGCCCCCCCTGCGCCGCCTAGGCCGCAGCTACATTTTCATCATTTTCGTGAGGAAGCCTCAGAAAAGAGGGTGTGTACAGGATCCGGTTGTTTTGTTGTAATCCGCTTTCCCTTGCAAAAAACAATAGAAAATGACATTTCTTGTTCTAATATAATCAAATTTCAAGAATCCCTTGCAAAAAATAAGGTAAAGTGGACATTCGCGCGCGCAAGACGAAATCCTTCCAAAACCTTAGTGTTCGCAGCGATTTTAACATAAAAACATCAAAAAACCAATGGTTTTTCAACAAAAAATTGTCAAAATCTCATCCCGCGCGCTCTTGCGGATTCGTAGGAAACCCAACACTTTTTAAACATTTCTGTCAAACGGGCTTTTGCGAGCAACTTTTTCGAACTTCTGCGACAACGGTTGCGCACCTGCCAGGGCCATCATCCCTGTCAAATAATACCATGCGGGACACATTCGTTTTTTCTTCGCGCGCGCACGCCGTCGTCGTCGGCCGCGGGGCCCTGAATAGTAGCCACGGTCGTCCGCATGCCACGAAGTGAAGTGTCCGAACGTCATAGGGCGGGAAGCTGGGTGTGGGTGGTGGCGAAGAGTCGTTTGGAAATTTGGTAGAGCTTGAACCGGCCCCCCCACAAAGTGGGGGTATTGCCCGCCTCCTATGAAAACCCTGGCACTGGTGAGAACGGAGTGTCCCCACGTGCTAGTAATTGTTGTTGTTGTTGCTGCTGTTGTTGTTGATGATGATGTTGTTGTTGGTCGTTGGTTGTTGGTCGGTGTTTGTTGTTTGGTGTGTGTTGTTTGTTGTGTGTTATTTGTTGTTTTTTTGTTTGTTTGTTGTTGTTGTTGTGGTTGTGGTTGTGGTTGTGGTTGTGGTTGTGGTTGTGGTTGTGGTTGTGGTTGTTGTTGTTGTTGTTGTTGTTGTTGTTGTTGTTGTTGTTGTTGTTGTTGTTTGTTGTTTTTTGTTGCTTGTTGTTTGTTGTTTGTTGTTTGTTGTTTGTTGTTTGTTGTTTGTTGTTTGTTGTTTGTTGTTTATTGTTTGTTGTTTGTTGTTTGTTGTTTGTTGTCTGGTGTTTGTTGTTTGTTGTTTGTTGTTTGTTGTTTGTTGTTTGTTGTTGTTTGTTGTTGTTGTTGTTGTTGGAAAAGTGAAAATAATGATACATGATTTTCGAAGGCCTTCGTTGGAATCGGGGGGCCGCTCTCGGGCCCAGGAGCGTCAAGAACGCCTCCGGGGCGAAGGCCTGCACCGCGTGGACCCCGCGAAGGGTCGGGGGACCGATCCTGAGCGGATCTGGCCTCACCAGTGTCACAGGCCTCACACCCCTTGCGGCTGCCATCATCGGGGCCGCTTGAGTCGCCCTCGCCCACTAATGCACCAATGCATTGCGGCGTCAGTTGTCAATGGGGGTGGGGCCGCGGCTCTCCCTACGGTCCCTCGGCCAACGAAGACGGCCGTAGGGGGGGGGTGCCAAAGTACCACCTCAACTCAGACCTTCAAGACCTTAAGGCGCCAATTGCCACCAGTCACAGTTTTCCCCGCGACCCACCCCGCGACCCACCCCGCGACCCACCCGCGACCCACCGCGCGACCCACCCCGCGACCCACCACCCACCCTGCGACCCATACGCGACCCACCCGCGACCCATCCGCGACCTGGCCCACGACCCACCCGCGACCCACCCACATTGCGTTCACGAAAAAATCGGCGCCTGCGGCGGGCCCACTGCATAATTTGTCAAAGTTAGGCGCCTGCGGCGGTCTTCTTCGGAGCCTCGCAGACTGACGACGTCCTCGCCGCCCCCTCACTCTTATCCGCAACTGCTGGGTGCTACGGGCACTGTCCGGGGCAGCCCACGGCGCGAGGTCCCAACGAGAGGCTTTTTGGGTTTCTTAGTAAGCGCTGGGGGGGGGGCCCCCGACGGGGGGCAACCTCGCCTCGTCGTCGCGCCGCGACGGGGGCCTGAGCGCCTTCGACGCGCGGTCGCTCTCATCGACGGGGGTCGATGTGGGGCTGTCGGCGGGGGTGGCGCCCCCCCGACGCTGATGAAGAAACTCGGAGTAGGGTGTCCTCAGCTTCTGGGGACCTCCGATGGCGGAGCGCATTCGAGAGTTTGGGTGGTTCACGCGGCATCAGAAGCCTGAGCCCTCGTCGTCAAGGCACGGACCTGCCGTGTGCATCAGCACAATCTCGACGGCGAGCGAGGGGGGGAAGTGAGAAGGCAAAGGTCTTCTCAGAAGGCGGCGGGGCTTCTCAGACACCTTCGCGCCTTCTGATGGGTTTCTTGTGTCTTCGGGGAAGGCTTAGAGGACTTCTCAAAAGGCCGGGCGATCTCCGAACCTCCTGAAAAGGCCCGCCCTTTCTCACTTTCCTCCCGGGCTCGCCGCCGAGTCAAGGCAGGGACCTGCCGTGTGCATCAGCACAATCAGCAGCGATCCGTGTGCAGAGTCCGCCTGTCCTCTGCTGCTGCGGAGGGAAAGCATTGGCGCGAGAAGTGACGATCAGACAGTTCACTGATGTTTCCAACGAGGGTCCGGTTTCGAAAATGGAGCCGCATCACATCCGTGCAACTGTTTCCCACGTTTGCGCGTCTGGTCACTAAAGTTGAAGAAGTCTAGAGCGAGAGTCCCATGTTGAAAGCAGAAAAAGCCCTCCATCTGTGCACTTGGTACATCTGTTCAGCGTTCTGCTCGCTACATTCGAGGGAGTCTCAAGCATGACTCGCATTCTGGACAAGGGGCCACATTGCTGCACGCTCTTCCGACATAAGAGCGAGGCGCTGAGGGGAGAATTGAAAAAGAGCAGCCCTCCATACCTTTAAGACGAATGCGCGCGTTGCTGGGGCGAGAGCCCAATGTCGAAAACGCTCCCCCTCACCTTTGGAACTGCGGCAGGCTTCTGAATGGATGTACGCGGCGCTGAGACGAGAACCCCATTTTGAAAACGGCCCCCATCCGTACGTCTAGCTGTTGCACGTCTCAAGCTTAGGACCATAACTGGTGAGGAGACGCCAGGCCCGCCTCGTTCGCCGCTCCTTCTTCCCCTTTCCTCGCGCTGGGCGTGCGCCCGACCCCGCGCGGCTCGCCACGAGTGGTTTTCCAGAGCAGTGGGCGTGCATGCCTGCGGCGGGGGCAGACATCCCCGTCTACCTCGATTCCTCGGATGTGAGTGCTACTCTCTCCTGTCTCTCCGGAAGGCGTCCGGGGAGCAGCCCGCCCCCCCCCCTTTCCGCGTCCTGCTTCTCACGCAGGATTTCACTATTCTGTCTTCTTGCATTTTTTAAAGTAGGAATCTTCTCGGTGTCTCAACATGGTACTGCCGCTGCAGCGTTGGCCTCATCCTAGGATCGGCGGTTTGCTCCCGTCGTTCAGAGTGGCTCTCGCCTCCGCGCGGGCCACCTTTCTGGATCCGAGTCCTTCCTCATTGTTGTCGCCCTCCTCTCCCTTCCTCCGCCTCCCCCTGGTCCTCCTGCTCCTCCCGGTCCTTCCGCTCCAGTTCCCGCTGCTGCTGTTCGTCCTCCTCCTTGTCCTTCTTTTCATCCTCCTGCTTTTCCTCTTGCTCATCCTCCTGCTCAACCGCCACCTCCTCCTCCCCTTCCTCCTCTGAACGCAGATTCCCTTTTCCGATTGACACGATGGGGTCCTGTTGGGAGTTCCAGGTCCGCTATGACACGGGTCCGCGGATACATAAGAAATCAGCACAATGGGAAGGTATGAGTGGAATGGGTAGGATATCAGATATGGCGTGAGTGCACCTAGCTTGCCTCCACCTCCTCGCTCCTCTCCAAACCAGGAGAATGCGTCCACCCGAGATCGCCTCCCTGACCGAAGGTGTAAGAATCGCCATGACGATGCCCCCGCGGGGACCAAGCGAGTTCCTGCGGGCTCAGCGCCAGCCTCTCCGCAGGGCCTCCCCTAGAGGCACGCTCCACCTTCTCCTCCTCCTCCTCCCGTTGTTCCCTCTGTGGCCAAACTCCCTTCTCCCTCCTCCTCCTCCTCCTCCTCCTTCTCCTCCTCCTCCTCCTCCTCCTCCTCCTCCTCCTCGTTCCTCCTCCTCCTCCTCTTCCTCCTCCTCCTCCTCCTCCTCCTCCTCGTTCCTCCTCCTCCTTCTCCTCCTCCTCCTCGTTCCTCCTCCTCCTCCTCCTCGTTCCTCGTTCCTCCTCCTCCTCCTCCTCCTCTTCCTCCCTCTGTGGCCCAACCGCCCGACAATAAAGATCCCACCTTGCGCAGCTGCCTCGGGAACCCCAAGAGCGAGGAGCAGAAGGGGCTCCTGCCGCGCTGCTGCGAGCGGCTGTTCCAGGCGCTCCAGGACGCGCACAGCGCGTCGCGGCCTGCTCCCTCGCTCCCTCCCTCCCTCCCTCCCTCCCCCCTCCTCCCTCCCTCCTTCCCTCCTTCCCTCCCTCCTTCCTTCCCTCCTTCCCTCCCTCCCTCCCCCCCTCGCTCCTGAGCCCCGCGAGTGCCACAGGGCCGTGCCACGGCCCAGGCTTCGGGCGGATCGGTTCTGCTTCCAGCCCTGGCGTTTTTCCCACCTCGGGGCCTCGCTGGGCCGTCTGCGGGCCCCCGGCGCCGTCATAAATATACGGTCCCTGGGCGAACAGCGTGCCCCTGCGGAGGGAGTCGAGGCCTCCGGGGGCCCGCGGACTGAGAAAAATCAAGCGGTCGGACTTCTGGGTCAGAGGGCCGCTACGAGCGACAGGGGAATTCAGCACGCACGGTCGCCGTCTGTTCTCCTCCCCCTCCTCAGTTGCCGTCCTCCTCGCATTCTCAGCTGGTCGCCGCCGCCACCGTGGTCGTCGCCGCCCACAGTGCGGGGTGGTGGCAGACTGGAGCGGTGGCTGTGCAGAGGGTGCAGCGTGCTGCCTAGCCAGAGGTGGAGGGGGGCAGGGGTGCGGCGTAAGGGGAAGTTGGGAGGGCCCCAGAGAGGGTTGGCGGGTTTTTCCAATGCTGCCACAACGTCCTCGCAGCCCGCTCCCGCGCCCTCTCCCGCCCACATACCCGAGCATGCTGCGCAGAGCCGGATCTGGAGCCACCGCAGCACTGCGGGGCGCCAGCGCAGGGACGCCGCACGCTGCTGCCACGGCCGCCTGTCGCCGCCTGGGACGGCTGCAGGCACATGAACGACGCAACAAAAAGTGGGTTGATTGTGCCGACATTGGCGCGTAGGCTGCTCGCGTAAGGTCGCGCGTAAGCGCCTTCCTTTCCAATGCAGCGTGCCGCGTTGGCGGCCCGCGTAAGCCGCCGCGTAAGGTCGCTGTGCCATCTCGCGTAAGTCTCTTTTTGGATCGTCGCTCACATGCTGCTGCAGCACGCGGGGCAGCCGGGATCGACCCGCTGCCGCTGCTCGGCAAGGTGGCCCTGGTGACGGGCGGCAGCCGCGGCATCGGCAAGGCCATCGCGCTCGAGCTGGCCCGGCGAGGCGCGAGCGTTGCTGCGGCGTACCGCGCCGATGGGGCGACAGCGGCCAAGACGCTGGCTGAGCTGCCGAGCGGCGCCACGGGCCAGCGGCACCTGACATTCCAGTGCGACGTGGCCGACGCCGTTGCCGTGGAGCGACTGGTCGCGAGCTGCTGCGAGCGCCTTGGCGGGCTGGACATCTTGATCAACAACGCCGGCGTTTTCGTCGAGCACGACATCCTCGACGCGCAGGTGACGTACGCGGACTGGCAGCGTGCCTGGCACGAGACCACTGCGGCCAATCTGATCGGCCCAGCGAACCTGGCCTTCTGCGCCGCGCGGTCGATGATGCGGCGCGGGGTCGACGGAGGCCGCATTGTGCAGGTAAGCTCGCGCGGTGCCTACCGCGGGGAGCCAACTGCCCCAGCGTACGGCGCAAGCAAAGCCGCGCTGAACCAGCTGACGCAGAGCCTGGCAAAGGCGCTCGGCTCTTGTAGCATCTCGGTCGCCGCCGTCGCCCCTGGGTTTGTCGAGACGGAGATGGCCCGGGCCGCTCTCGAGGGCCCGAGTGGCGCGGCGATCAAGAGCGACTCGTCGTGGGGCCGAGTGGCTCGAGTGGAGGAGGTGGCCGAGGCCGTGATGTTCCTCTGTAGCCCGGGCGCCAAGTTCAGCACCGGCACCATCCGGCTACGCGTAAGAGTGACCCTGCGCCGCAGTGACCTTGGCCGCGCTGCCCTTGGGGGGCCCAAAGGCCCAAGCAGGCAGGCCGCCGCTGTCGCATTGCACTCAGCTGTCGGCAGGCCGCGCACCGAAGATCACCCTCTGCGTAGGGTCGCCCCTGCGTGCAGCCGAGCCGTCATCGACGTCAACGGCGCCTCGTACCTGCGCTGACGCGGCGCTGACCGCCAGGTGCGCGCGCGCGGCGCGCGCGCGCGCGGCCGACCGGGCGGCTCGTCGGTGGTGCTCGGTAGCTCGCGGGCAGCGGTGGCGGGCATGGGCGGCGGCCTGCTCAAGCTGCTGGTGGCTCTGCGTGGCGCCCGTGTGCGAGCGGCAGGTCGCGCCCGCGGGGGACGCAGGGAGTTCAGGGGAGGGCCTCGCCTTCGGCGCGTCCTCGACCTCGTCGGAAGGCCAGTGGACGTGGATCGGCGGCCGCTCCGCCAGCGGAAGGTCGGCGGAGGGCGGCGAAAGCAAACGTGAGGCGTCAACATTTTTGGATCCAAGATTTCATGAGTCGGCCGCATAAGTTTTATCGTCATCGTCAGAGCCATCCCAAGTCTTCACGATTAAGTAGTGTACCCCCACCAGCCCATTCAGAAGCGTTGCCTACGAGAGCTTACGGGACAAGGGACGAGGAGACCCATGCAGTGAAACAACTCGGGCAACCAGGATGAACAGACAGATCTCTGGGAGCAAGGTGGTGACCTTGCCTCTTCGAGCTATCCCTGGGGCCCGCGGGGAGGCGAGGGGAGGAGGCGGAGGCCGAGGCGGAGGCGGAGGCGGAGGCGGCGGCGGAGGAGGAGGAGGAGGAGAAGGAGGGCCTCACTGAAAGACATCCGTTTGAAGACCCTGAAGCATGCCAAAACATTGTTCTCGGTATTCCAAAGCCACGGATAAACTTGACTGCTGCGTCTTGACGATCCTGAATCGTGCCAGAACGCCATTCTTGGGACTTCAACACTACGATTCATCGTAAATGTTGCGCCCTCATAATTGCGAATCCTTCCAAAATTCCATTTCTGGTACGTCGATCATGGGGATCCGTGAAACTCTTTTATTTTGCCAAGAATGTGCGCGGCGCTACGGCGAGAATCACATTTTGAAAACCACCCGCCCTCAATCCGTGAAACTCTTGCGAAGTTTAAAAACGAATGTGCGCGGCGCTAAGGCGAGAACCACATTTTGAAAACCACCCGCCCCCAATCCTTTAAACTCTTGCGAATTTTCAAAACGAATGCGTGCGGCGCTACGGCGAGAGCCACATTTTGAAAACCACCCGCCCTCAATCCGTGAAGCTCTACAATGTTTGGAAAATAATGTGCGCGGCGCTAGAGCGAGAGCCACATTTTGAAAACGACCTGCCCTCCATCTGTGAAACTGTTGTCAGTGCTTAAGCTTCAGGGTCATAAATGGTGAGGAAGTCTCAGGCGAAACGCCCGGCCCGCTCTAAAAAGTGGCCTCGGGGTGCGACAGGGAGAAATTTTTGGTAAGGAGAAGGAATGGAGGAGGAGGAGGAAGCGGAGGAGGAGGAGGAGGGGGAGGAGGAGGAGGAGGCGGAGGAGGAGGAGGAGGAGGAGGAGGAGGAGGAGGAGGAGGAGGAGGAGGAGGATGCATGCCGCCTCTTGGGGCCCTCGTAGCACGCTCTGGGAACGCTCTTGGGCGCTCTTGGGGCCGTCTTGGTGCTCTCTTGGGGTCTTCGTGGTAGCCCTGGAGGGTCTCTTTAGGCAATCCCGGAGGCTATCGATCAAAGGCGGGGGGGGTCCCCGATGTTAGTCCGCCCTGGGGCCCTCAAAACCGCCTCTTGGGGCGCTCTTGGGGCGCTCTTGGGGCGCTCTTGGGGCCGTCTACGGGGCCTCTTGGGCCCCTCTTGGGCCTCTCTTGGGCCATCTTGTGGCCATCTTGAGGCTTCAAAGCGCATCGGAAGCGAATCGACGAGAAGGCAAACGTTGTTGAGCTCCCTTATGTTACTGAAGGACTTTGGCCTCTTGGGGGGGTCCTGAGGGGGCTCCGAGAGCACTTGGAACCGATTTGTGGCCCTCGTCTGGCCTCTTTGAGGTATGTCGGAAGCTATCATGAACCATCTTCGGCTATCTTCAGCCGCCTTGGAGGCCATCTTGGAGCATCAAAGGCCCTCTTGGAGCCATCTTGGGCGAAAAGGGACCCTCTCACACATCGCGGCCCGCCCCAGAAAACCTCTGGGAGGGCAGGGGGATGGTACCCCTCCCCGATGGGAAGTGGGTTTTGGAAGAGGGCAGGAAGACCTCGTTAGACCACCTCAGCCCAAGTGGCTGGTGGGACTCCTGCGAGCAGGACGCTGCCATAAGGGCCGCTCTGGGCCCAAGAGGGGCTCGGGCTCTCGGGCCCTTCTTTGCACTTGTGTCGTGGAATCTGCTCGCGGTCCAGGCCGGCGGTGACCGGACAGGCCCCTTCGCTCCCTGTCAACGGTTCCTCCGGACAGCACGATGGACAGTAAGTACCCGGACGTGGTATAGGGCGGCTCTCCCAGCGCCCTCCCCCCTGGGGCGGGGGTGGGGCGCTGCGGAGCTCGGGGAGGCTGGCCAGCGGTCAGAGGAGGAAAATCGGAGGTTGATAGACCTCCTACCCTGACACGTCGATTAAGGAATTGGCCGTTTTCGGTTCGCGAGAGGGCGTCGAGGCCGTCATTTTTGCGGGTCCAGGCCCGTCGGTTTCGGTCCCAGGCCGTTTTCATTAAGGGGAGGTTTACTAAAGGGAGGGTTGTCCACCGCCGAGAAAAGGTACCCGTACCTCTACCCTTCGCCCGTTTTCCCTCCTTTCTGGGCCTCCTCGGAGGCCCTCGTGGTCACCGCTGGGTTCGCCTCGACGTCCTGGTCAGAACGCGCCCCGGGAGAGGTCCGGGGAGTAGCATATCCCTGCTGGGCGTGGAGATGGCTCTGTTTTTCGGGGAAGCGTAAGACTCGCTTGCGCCAGGCTTCGGGTTTGCCGACGCTTTCTGACGAGCCTGTCCTGGACTTGGACCGCCCGCTGGGGCACCAGAACGTCGGTTCCCAGGCGTTGGATCGATAAAAATCCCCGCCTCGCAAAGGTCGAACACTTCAGCGGGCTCGTCTCGGGCCGGAGTCCGCTGGGGGTCTCAGTCGGGGAACCGTGAGACTCGAGTTCACCAGAGCTCGGGCTTGCCGACGCTTTTTAACGGGCCCGTCCTTCACTTTGACGGTCCAGTTTTCGCGGGATGTTTGCAGCGGGAGCTCGCGTCAAATTCCAGACTGGGTCTCGTCATTTTCTTGACGGCCCCGTCAGGCCAACTCGAGTCCCCCGAACCCGAGTCTTACGTCTCCCCAATTCTTGTCCAGCATGTAGACCCGCAAACCCGAAGCAGGCGAGAAGGGGATGGGGGAGACGAGGCCGCAACTCCTGGGAGGTAGACTCTCGCATCGCCTGGTATATCTTGGTCGAACTCTGGCCTCATCCGGCCGTCCCTCTTTAATACATCTCATGCAGAGGGATCGGGGCCAGGGGCCCCCAGGCCGCTGCCTCGACAGGGGACTGGGGCTCCATGGGCGGGTCCTGGGCCTCCTGGGAGGACCCCCACATACAGTGGGGGCCCATGCCAAGAAACACCCTGCCTGCCTCCAGGGTGCCCTGGGTTTCTTGGGTTTCGATGGTTTTGCGATGGGAAGCGTGACGTTCCCACACCAAAAACCAATGGACGTCCTGGAATCTCAGGGTTGGGTTTCTTGTGGAAGGTTTCTTGTGGACTGGCCTCCACTGTAGCGGACCGCGAGGTTTCCAGACGGTTCCGAGAGCGTCGACGAGGCGTCACGGATGTCTCGAGGGGCCGCAAGAGGCCGTGCCAGAAGCCGGCGACACGCAACGCATATAGATGGCCCATTTTTTGCCGCTGCGTGCTAGGTGGGGTTCCGGCTTTCTTCCCAACTCGCGTCGCACTCGCGTCTCCTTTTCCTCCTCCTTCATCTCTCTCTCTTTCTCTCTCTCTCTCTCTCTCTCCTTCAGACAGGCACATACGTCACCGTTACACAGTCACGTACTGTGCTCACGCACATGCCAGATCCCCGCAGGAGCCTGACCAGATCCTCTCAGGAGCCTCAAATGAGCCTCGCGGTAGCCTCGCAGGATCTTCGCAGGATCCTCGCAGGAGCCTCGCAGGAGCTCCGTGGCTCATCGTCCGCCTCAGCGAGACGCTCTCCCTCTCGGCCCCTGCCGCGCCGTCCCCACCCCTGACGGGGGTGCGCAGGCGTGGCCCCGAGCTCCCCCGCCGCTGGCTCGTGGTCCCGAGCTCCCTGGCTCGTGGTCGAGCGGAGGGGGCCGCTCTCCCGCTCGGCCCCCGCCGCACTCCCCCGAGCTCCCTGGCTCGTCGTCCGACTCAGGGAGGCGCGCGCGCCCGCGCGGCGTCCCACCTCTGCCCTGCGTGCGGCTCTTCTCTCCCTCCGCCCTCCTCCTCCTCCTCCTCCTCCTCCCTCCTCCTCCCTCCTTCTCCTCCTGCTCCTCCTCTTCCCTCCTCATCCCTCCTCCTCCTCCTCCTCCTCCTCCTCCTCGTCATCCTCCTCCTCGTCCTCCTCATCCTGCTCCTCCTCCTCCTCCTCCTCCTCCTCCTCCTCCTCCTCCTCCCCTGTCCCTCTTTTCCTGCAGCTCCCGTGAGGAGGCTGAGTCTCCTGAGGCCCGTGTGCGGGAGCGCAGACGGCCAGCAGGGCCGCCCCCGAGGACCTCGACCCCGAACTCGCTGGGAGCTTGGTTTGATGCATGCGCAATGCGGTTTCACAGTCATGGCTGTTGCCGTGCTCCTCCTCCTGCGTCTCCTCCTGCGTCTCCTCCGCCTCCTTCTCCTCCTCCCTCCCTTCATCCCTCGCTCCCTTTCCCTCCTCCTTCTCCTCCTCCTCGTCCTCGTCCTCGCTCCTCCTAATGCTCACCGTAGCGGTTGCCAAGCTGGTGTGCCAGTCCTGCCCCGCCGGAGACTGGCCGCCTCGAGCTACTGGGACTCGTCCTCGCCTTTCCTCCCTCCTCAGTGCCCCTCCTACTATACTGCGCCAGCGTCCCCCCGCGCTCGCCGGCGCGAGCTGCTCGTGCGGGCAACATCTCAGCGGATGCGAAAGCGGAGCAGGTGGGTACGCACATCCAGTTAGAAGTAAGAGAGATCGAGGACGTGAGGCTTGGCCTCGCTCTCACGAGTAGCATCCGTTCACGAGCGACCGACATTTCCTGTCCAGACTTGTTGACAGCCTGCCATCCCGACCGAGGCGAGATCTCCCCAGAGCGAAGGCCTAGGCGATGCTGCTGGGACCGAAGCCCGTGGTTGGGCAGAAACTCGCGAAACTGATGGCTGCTAGTGCTCACGAGAAGGTACCTGTAGGATCGGGCCCCCTTCCTAGATTTCAGTGTTCAGTGTGCACGCAGGTCGTCTCTGATTACTTGACATGGATCAAAGCCTACGCAGGCTTTCCTCGAAGCGGAGTACGTGCCAGCGAAGCTGTGGTCTGGGACCAATCCAGATGCGAAGTAAGTTCGGAACTTTTTTCGGAGCCTCATCTCAGGGCTCGAGCTAAGCGGTGTTCTGGCGCTTTCGTTGACCGTTTTCGTTTTGATTCCGTTTTGCAGGAACGGCGGAGCAAAGACAGAACCAGGGACAACGAACACACAATTCAAACGGAAAACACTATTTAGCTCTAACCCTGCCTCATCTGTCCACCCGTCCCACGATCTGTTGGTCTCGGGCAGGGCGATTTTTGGTGTGTGTGTGTGTGTGTGTGTGTTTGTGTTTGTGTGTGTGTGTGTATGTGTGAAGTGCGGGTCCCACGCGGCTCGCAGCAGGCATAATCGCTCGAGGGAGTGCACACCCGTGTGCACCCCCTCGGGCAAGAATTCCCTGGGTCGAGCCCGACCCACCGTGCAGGCCAGCCTCTCGGTTGCGAGAGGTCGCGGGTCATCTGCGTGGTCCTTCTCGTCCTTTTCCTTTCCCGCTCCTCGTCCTCCTTCCGCCCGTCTCCCCATCGCCCTCCCGCCAGGAAGTGAAGGACACCACCCCTGGAGAGGTCAAGTACAACGTCCTGGTGAGCTACCTGGCGGGCCCGGGGAAGGGCACTGCAGGGCCGCCAGCGACGGCAAGTGGGAGAG
>CAUYUJ010015004.1:107162-117162 GCA_963575745.1 Prorocentrum cordatum | reverse complement strand
CTCTGCATACCGCGGCCGCCAGATCCCCAGGTCCTTCGAGTGTACCCGAGAGTCCCGCCTCGCGCCACTCTGCATACAACGGCCGCCAGATCCCCAAGTCCACCGAGTGTCCCCGAGTGTCTCGCCTCGCGCATTTTTGCATACCACGGTCGCCAGATCCCCAGGTTCCCCGAGTGTCCCCGAGAGTCCCGCCTCGCGCCACTCTGCATACCGCGGCCGCCATGTCCCCAGATCTCCCGAGAGTCCCCGAGTGTCCCGCCTCGCGCCGCTCTGCATACCGCGGCCATCCCCAGGTGTCCCGAGTGTTCCCGAGTATATCTTCTCGCGCCGACTCGCCCACTGCATACCGCGACCGCCAGATCCCCAGGTCCCCCGAGTGTCCCCGAGAGTCCCGCCTCGCGCTGCTCTGCATACCGCGGCCGCCAGATCCCCAGGTCTCCCGAGTGTCACGGAGTGTCCCGCCTCGCGCCACTCTGCATACCGCGGCCGCCAGATCCCCAGGTGTCCCGAGTGTTCCCGAGTATATCTTCTCGCGCCGATTCGCCCACTGGATACCGCGGCCGCCAGATCCCCAGGTTCCCCGAGTGTCCCCGAGAGTCCCGCCTCGCGCCACTCTGCATACCGCGGCCGCCAGATCCCCAGGTTCCCCGAGTGTCCCCGAGTGTCCCGCCTCGCGCCACTCTGCACACCGCGGCCATCCCCAGGTGTCCCGAGTGTTCCCGAGTATATCTTCTCGCGCCGACTCGCCCACTGCATACCGCGACCGCCAGATCCCCAGTTCCCCCGAGTGTCCCCGAGAGTCCCGCCTCGCGCTGCTCTGCATACCGCGGCCGCCAGATCCCCCGGTCTCCCGAGTGTCACGGAGTGTCCCGCCTCGCGCCACTCTGCATACCGCGGCCGCCAGATCCCCAGGTGTCCCGAGTGTTCCCGAGTATATCTTCTCGCGCCGACTCGCCCACTGGATACTGCGGCCGCCAGATCCCCAGGCCCCCCGAGTGTCCCCGAGTGTCCCGCCTCGCGCCACTCTGCATACCGCGGCCGTCAGATCCCCAGGTCTCCTCAGTGTCCCCGAGTGTCCCCGAGTGTATCGCCTCGCGTCGATACCATAACATGAAAGAGCTGTGCTACAACATGAAAGAACACAGTACACCACGACACTATAAGCGTTGACACAGCAGAGCATAACACCACACCACCTAGCATAAACTAACTGGGCATAGCACACCATATCATGCCATATCGTATCGACATCTAGCGCACCATCACAGAACAGTACCTACCATAGCACAGCATCACAGCACATACCATTCCATACCAGGACACAGCAATCATACCATACGACACCATTGCAGAGTTGCACACGCCAAGACATACCATGCCACAGCCTTACATACCGTGGCCCAGTATATCATAGCACAACCCAGCATATCAACGCATGCTATGACATATCGGATCATCCCCAGCATCGCATACTGCATCACACCATGCCATGACATGGCAGACCACACCATACCATGGCATGCCATTGCAGAACCCACCACACCATTCCAGAACACAGCACCACACCACACACAACATGATAAATCACATCGTCGCACACATGACACATCATCACCTGACAGAGCGCGGCATAACATGTTATACCATATAACGACATACCATAACATACTACCATACGCTATGCCACAGTTTATCGTACACAACTGAACATAGCGCCACACCTCCTAACAAACCACACCATAGCATACTATAACGTACCGTGCTTCACCATGTCGTAACACAGCACACCATGCCATATCAGATCGCACCGTAACACATCACCACTGTAACTACCATTTCAGAACATGTCAAGCGCGACGCGCGCACCGTTGAGAACACACGCCGAAGGTTTCGGTGGAGATCGCTCGAAGCAAAGTAATTCCTTTCAGCAGCTTTTCGGTCAGAAATCCAGAGGGTGCAGCGAGAGCCATGGGAAACAAAGGGAGGACGAGTAGAAGGAGGGGGAGAAGGAAGAGCAGCAGCAGCAGAATAATACAAGGGCAGAAGAAGCATACCACCACTACTACTACTACTACTACCACCACCACCACTACTACTACTACTACTTCTTCTTCTAATGATAATAATGCTAGCAAGAGGAAGGCTAATCATACTCATGAGAAAAAGACGGATGCTAACACGCATGCTCATAGTAATACGGCTAAGGGGAATACGAAGACGAACGCGAACACCCATAAAAACATGTATAATAATACATGGAACGAGTAATCATACTTGTAATCACATTAGTACTAATGGTTACTAATGCTATTCGTAATAGCAATAGTCTTGTCAAGAGGAAATGTGACAGAGAAGGAGGGTGAGAAGGGGGAGGCTGTTGGGGTGGACCAGCAGGAGGAGAAGGGAAGAAGGAGGAGGAGGAGGAGGATGAGGAGGAGTAGGAGGGAGAAAAGGGGTGACAATGGACGACCAGGAGGAGGAGAAGGAGGAGGAGGAGGAAGAGGAGGGGGAGGAAGAGGAGGAGGAGGAGGTTGGGGAATCGTCACTGTTCTGTCGCCTTCGCTCCGTCGTTTCGTCGTTTTGTCGCCGCCGCCGTCGCCGTCGTCATCGTCATCGTCATCGTCATCGTCGTCGTCGTCTTCGTCGTCGCCGTCGTCACCGTCGTCGTCGTTGTCGTCGTCGGTAGCCGCGGCCACGCGCACAGGTGCGTCTGCACCCGCAGTTGGGGCCCCACGTGCCTGGCTTGTCGCAGCTGCCCGTGCTGTCGTACGACGCCATGGACGACATCCTGGAGGACTGGCCAGGGCGCATCTCTGGCGCAGGTCGAGGTCTCGAGGATCCTCCCCGTTCCTCCATCCTGAACCCTCGAACCTCTTCGATCCTCCTCGACCCTCCTCGCTTCCCGATCCTCCTCGATTCTCGATCCTCGATGCTCGATCCTCTTCGACCTCCCCGATCCTCGATCCTTCTCGGTTTTCCAGCCTTGATGCTCGATCCTCTTCGAGCCTCCTCGATCCTTGATCGTGGTTGAGGGTATCGAGGTTCTTGGATTTTTTCTGCCCCTGCTGAGCCTCCGCAGGCTTCCAGAGGCCTCCAGAAGCGTTTGGAGTGCTGCCGGGGGCCTCCTGCTTATGCCTGTCGGGCGATGGCTTTGCGACTACGGATAAGAGGACCCGTAGCAGTGCTTGGCTGCGTTGTGTTGTGGTCCGTGTGCGTGTGTGTGCGGTTCGGCCCTCCGGGACTTCGCCTCCGGCTCCTGTCCAAGGCGTACCTTTTCCTGTGCAAGCTCTTCGGCACCGCCTGGTCCCCGCACCTTCCGGCCGCCTGAGGCCCCGCCCGCCCGCGCCCTAGCTCTGCGGCGGTCGCCTCCCGAGCGGGCTCGCACGCGGCGATGTTGCCGTGCCGCGATCCAAGATCCCGGGGGTCGCATGGCCAGAACGGCTGGGAAATTTGGTCGGGCCCCCCCCCCCCGCACCGAGAGGCTGGCTCCCCAGGCGCAGCCCGACCCCTCCCTCCAGCCGGTGACCGCGGGCCAGTCGGTGGTGTGGATCGGCCTCCTGGCGGCTCCCACCGCGGGCCCGCCCCGACACCTGCGGCGCCTCCTCCCCCCAAGCTTTGCTTCAATGGCAAACGCGTTTCGCCGCTCGGCGATTGCGACCGCTTCCTGACTGCGCACGTTCTTTTTGTGGAGTACACCCGAGGGAGCAGTTGCTGCAACCCTCACGAAGCCAGCGAGTCTGTTCGGATCCTCGAGATCGTCATGCCGCACCTCGCAGGTACGAACACCAAGGTTGTTGTTCTCACTCCATACAAGCTCTAAGTGGAGATCTTCAACCAGAGGTGGCGACTTCCCCTCAGCCGCCTGCCGCCTCCCATCCCCTGCCGCCGCTCGACCGCGCCTCCGCAGGTGCCCTGCACCTTTCGCGGCATCGCCAGCAGGTGGCCCACCTGCTCGGCTTCCACCACCAACTCGATGCAGGGCGACGAAGCCGAGCTCGTCATTGTCTCTTGCGTCCGCTCCTACGCCTCCGGCATTCTCGGCTTCACCGGCTGCCCCCGCCGCGCCAACGTCGCCTTCTCTCATGCCAGGTGCGGCTGCAGCTCTCTGATGAACTGCGCCATTGCCGAGGCGAGCCACAAGGCTGGCTTGCATCAGCTTCTTACCTGGACCTTCGAAACCGACCTCGTGGCGAAGGCCAACAACACTGGGCCCAGCTCCGCCAGGACTCGCGGTGAGGTCGTGACGTTCTCCAAGACACCGCTGGCGGTCATCCGTGGTGCCGCCCCCGCTGCCCCCAGAGCAGCCCGTCCAGTGGCGGATCACTGGGCCGAGGCGCTCGCCGCCGAGGACCAACGCGCCTTCTTGACCTCCCTGCGGACGGCCCCCCCTCTCGGGTTCTCCGTGGAAGTGACCTGCGCCGAGCTGGCGGAGCGTGAGCAAGCTCGTGGATCACCCCTGCTTCGCTCCCATCCTCGCCTATCTGCTCCGCCTTCATCCTCACGAGTTCAACGACGGCAATCCGCCCGCTCACGACCTCCAGGTCGACCGCAAGCATCTCTCCAAGTTGGCCTGTGCCTTGCACCCGCTCCTAGGTTGCGATGCTGAGAACGTGTGCCTGTCGGTTTTCTGGAAGGGACTGCTACATTTCGTGGGGCTTGGATCCGACCTCGGGCGCAAGGTTCCCAGGCCTCTGATTCAGCGCCTCACCATTCCCCGCCGCATCTTGCGTCCCGACGCTCGCGCGCGGAAGACCCCCGTCGGCGACGAGCGTCGCGCGCCTCGCGCCACCAGCCAGTGCCCCTGACACCGGGATCCCCCCCTCTGGACATCACGCGCGCCGCTGGCGGAACCCTCCTGGCCCCACGGGCGCTCACACGCTGCTGCCGTCGCCCCCGTCCGAGCGCCACCTCATTCGTCAGCTGCAGGGTGCTGGCGCCCTGCGCGAACTGGGCGACTTCGCTCTTCCCCCCGGGGGCGTTCGCTCGTGCTGGCGCCTGCGTTTTCTCACCGGGCGGGGCTCCCCTTCGAGCCGTGGCCTGCAGCCGTCGCTGGAGGGGTGTGGCCCTTCGGCGGGTCAGGGTGCATTGGGTTTCTCCGAAGGGCTTAGGCGACCTGTCCTCCTCCTCCTACTCCTCCTACAACTCCTACTCCTCCCTCCTTCTCCTCCTCCTCCTCCTCCTCCTCCTCCTCCTCTCTCCTCCTCCTCCTCCTCCTCCTCCTCCTCCTCCTCCTCCTCCTCCTCCTCCTCCCCACACCTCTGCCCTCCTCGTCCCTTCCACTACCACTCCCACTCAGCCCTGAGTGCCGCAGGCAGGGCGCAACTGCGTCAAGCGTACAGCGCAGAATCAAGGCCCGACAGGCCGAAGCTATGTTCACGCACTTCTTCATCCAGCAGCGAGGTGGCGAAGCCGTCGCGACGTGCTCAGCCAGGACACGAGTAGGCGAAATTCCACCTGGCTTAGCAGATGGGTGGTCTACAGGGCGCAGACACTTTCAGGAAAACGCGAGAACGCGCATGCACGTGGAAATGCCGCCGCGACAATGCAATTGCAGGAGCTGGCCGAGCACAACAGGGCGGACCTATGCACAAAGGCAGACGGAGACGAGGTGCGCCAAAGCGTGGCGTTTACGACGCGCCCACAGCGGCAGCGGTGAAACGGTTCCGATGCAGCTCGAGTGCAAAGAGCTGCAATAGCGTCATTACCAACAACGCTGGCCTAGGCTGGCACGGCGGGTAGCAGCCATAGCCACAAGCCCGTTGCGCCCGCCACGACGCTGCACGAAAGCTCACAGAGCGCAGCAGCTTCGGCGGACGGACGAAAGAGCCGACAGGCCGCCAGTGTGACTGGGCGCCGAAAGAGCGAGGCCGGCCCCAGAGACCAGCAGCAAGGCGGCCCCGCGAATGCCCCTGCACGGTTTCCCACCTCGCTGCTGGATGAAGAAGTGCGTGAACATAGCTTCGGCCTGTCGGGCCTTGATTCTGCGCTGTACGCTTGACGCAGTTGCGCCCTGCCTGCGGCACTCAGGGCTGAGTGGGAGTGGTAGTGGAAGGGACGAGGAGGGCAGAGGTGTGGGGAGGAGGAGGAGGAGGAGGAGGAGGAGGAGGAGGAGGAGGAGGAGGAGGAGGAGAGAGGAGGAGGAGGAGGAGGAGGAGGAGGAGAGGGTGTTTTGGGATAACAAGAACCCCACCCATGATGTGGGGAGCAACAGTTTTCTACTCTGGAGATGGGATGGCGCTGTTGGGCCTCCTCCCCACTTGTGGACGTTATGCCGTACGATGCCGTACGCACGGCGTTCCACGACTACGGCAGGTTCGCGCCGTGTCGGCTTGTCGGCGCCCCCCGCGCGGGTGCTCAAGGCTGAGCGCCGCCGGCGTCTCAGGAGCGGCTGGCATCGAATTATGCGCACCATCGGACCGCCGCGATCGTTCACGGTTGGATTGATCCACGCGGTGCCAGAGCCACCGCGCAAGGCGTCATGACACGGAGCTGCCGTGCGCGATCTCTGCGACGGTTACGGCTGGGGTCTTTGGCTCAGCCTGTCGCGCCGCCAGTTCTTGCCCACCACATTTCGGCGCAGAGCGCCTTCCACGTCCCCGCCCCCAAGCGTCGACGTCCCGAGTCTTTCCGAACCTCCCGCTCCGCGGACTGGAGCGACACGCTATCCGCTTGCACGGCGTGGCTTGTCGCCAGGGCCGCCGCCGCGACACTCTGAGCAACAGTTCCTGACCGTTGAAGCGGGCCTCCCCGAATCTTGGGACAGCCCAGCTCGTTTTTTTTGGCGCCAGCGCTCTGGGCAGGCGGCGGGCGAGGGAAGCTGCCGTGGGATGTGGCTTGTGCCTGCACGTCCCCAGGGGTGGGGGCCGGGTCTCTAACTTGGAGGCAGCTTTGCGGGCGCCTCGGGGGCAGGGGGGTAGGGGAGGGGGAAATTGGGAGGATGTACGAGAGAGGGAGCGGGGAGGAGGGAGGAGGGAGGAGGGAGGAGGGAGGAGGGAGTAGGGAGGGTAAGGGGGGATGTATGAGGGAGGGAGGAGGGAGGTGGGAGAAGAGGAGGAGGAGGAGAGGAGGAAGAGGCGGAGGAGGAGGAGGAGGAGAGTGGGGGAAGAGGAGGAGGAGGAGGAGGAGGAGGAGGAGGAGGAGGAGGAGGAGGAGGAGAAGGAAGAGGAGGAAGATGAGGAGGAGGAGGAGGAGGAGGAGGAGGAGAGGAGGAGGAGGAGGAGGAGGGAGGAGCGAGGAGGGAGGAGAGGAGGAGGGAGGAGGGCGGAGGGCGGGGGAGGAGGCAGGAGTGAGAGGGAGGGAGGGAGGGAGGAGGGCGGGCGGGCGGGCGGGCGGGCGGGCGGGCGGGAGGAGGAGGAGGAGGAGGAGGAGGAGGAGGAGAAGAAGAAGAAAAAACATGCTAAGTCGAATAATAATATGATAAGAAAAAGAATAATAATAAGAATAATACGAAGAAGAGAGGGAGGAGGAGGAGGAGGAGGAGGAGGAGGAGGAGGAGGAGGAGGGGAGGAGGAGGAGGGGGAGGGGTAGGAGGGAGGAGGGAGGAGGACCGAGGGAGGAGAAAGGAGGAAGGAGGGAAGAGTGAGGAGGGAGAAGGGAGGAGGGAGAAGGGAGGAGGGAGAAGGGAGGGAGAGGGGGGACTATGTATGAGGGAGAGAGGAGGGAAGGGGAGGAGGAGGGAGAAGAGGAGGAGGAGGAGCAGGAGGAGGCGGAGGAGGAGGAGGAGGAGGAGGAGGAGGAGGAGGAAGAGGAAGACGATGAGGGAGGAGGGAAGAGGGAGGAGGGAGGAGGGAGGGAGGGAGGGCGGGAGGGCGCGATGGATAGAGGGAGGAGGGATGAAGAGAAGGAGGAGGAATAGGAGGAGGAGGAGGATGAGAAGGAGGAGGAGGAGGACGGAGGAGACGGACGATGATGATGATGATGCTGATGATGATGCTGCTGATGATGCTGCTGATGATGATGACGATGATGATGATGATGCTGATGATGATGCTGATAATGAGGATGATGATGATGACGATGATGCTGACGATGCTGACGATGATAATGATGAAGACGGTGGTTGTGGTGGTGGTGGTGATGATGATGCTGATGCTGATGCTGATGATGCTGATTATGATGAGGATGCTGATGATACTGATGATGCCGATGATGATGATATGCTGACGATGATGGTGCTGCTGTTGGTGATGATGCTAATGCTGATGCTGATGATGATGACGATGATGCCGATGATGATGCTGATGCTGCTGACGAAGATGATGCTGCTGATGATGATGATGATGACGGTGGTGATGTTGCTGATGATGCTGCTGATTGTGCTGCTGCGATGATGATGATGCCGATTCCGATGCTGCTGATGGTGGTGAGGATGATGACGATGATGATGACGATGCTGATGATATTGATGATGACGATGCTTATGATAATGCTGACGCTGATGCTGATGCTGCTGCTGATGATGCTGATGCTGTTGATGATGCTGCTGATGATGCTGCTGATGATGCTGCTGCTGATGATAATGATGATGCTGATGATGCTGATGCTGCTGATGATGACGATGATGCCGATGCTGATGGTGACGATGATGATGCTGCGGCTGATGATGCTTGTGGTGATGTTGATGATGATGCCGCTGAAGATGATGCTGCTGCGATGATGGTGATGATGATGCTGATGCTGATGGCGATTCCGATGCTGCTGATGATGGTGATGATGATGCCGATTATGCTCATGATGATGATGATGCTGACGTTGATGATGCATATGCTGATGCTGATGCTGATGCTGAGGCTGCTGCTGATGATGATGATGATGACGATGATGATGATGATGCTGATGCTGCTGATGATGCTGCTGCTGATGATGATGCTGCTGATGATGATAACGATGCTGACGCTGCTGATGATGCTGCTGATGATGCTGATGATGATGATGATGATAATGATAATGTTGATGCTGTTGATGATGATGACGATGTTGATGATGATGACGATGCTTAAGATGCTGATGAACATGATGAAGATGATGATGCTGATGCTGATTATGATGATGATGCTGCTGATGATGATGATTGTGATGCTGATGATGATGACGAGGATGATGCTGCTGCTGATGATGCTGATTCTGATGATGATGATGATGCTGATGATGATGATGATGATGCTGATGATGGTGATGGTGATGGTGATGGTGATGGTGATGCTGCTGCTGATGATGATGACGATGATGATGATGCTGATGATGATGATGATGATGATGAGGAGGAGGAGGAGGAGGAGGAGGAGGAGGAGGAGGAGGTGGAGGGAGGAGGGAGGAGGGCGGAGGGCGGAGGGAGGAGGGCTGAGGGACGGAGGAGGAGGGAGGGGAGGAGGAGGAGGAGGAGGAGGAGGAGGAGGAGGAGGAGGAGGAGGAGGAGGTGGAGGGAGGATGGATGAGAGAAGGAGAAGAGAAGAAGGAGAAGGGTGGATGGCGAGGGGGGAAGGGGGATGTGGGAGCAGGGGGACGGGAGGAGGGGCAGAGGGCGGAGGGAGGAGGAGTGGGGAACTGGGCGGACACCTGCACACGCCCAGACCTCGGTGCAGGGTTGCAGGGCAGGTGATCGTGTTGACGGCTTGTGCGCTCGAGGGGTCATTTCGAGGGCAGGGGATTTTCGTCGTTTCTGGCGCGCGGCTTTGTCCACGTGGTGGCAAGTACGCAGCACTGTGTTCCAACTGTCTCTTCGCAGTGCCTGTTTCCAGACGACCGTGGGTATTTTATCGAACGTGATTACTCATGATGGTTTACTGTCGTGTGGCGAAAAAGACGAAGCGCTTCGCATGCGCACGTGATACATGCTGCTTTGCTGTACAATGGCATGCTTGTGCAACTGCTGGGATCTCTAAGTATTCTTCGTAGTCGACAGCTGCCCACCCTTTGTCTCTCAAGAGCTGCGCAGACATGCAATCGAATGCGAGGAAGGGGCGAAGCAGCGCATTGTCGCAGCCACGAACATGAACGCGAC
>CAUYUJ010015004.1:39662-104662 GCA_963575745.1 Prorocentrum cordatum | reverse complement strand
CATCATCATCGTAATCATGATCATCATCGTCATCATCATCATCCGGATCATACTCATCCTCTTCTTCGGCCTCCTCCTCCTCCTCCTCATCATCACCAGCATCATCATCATCATCATCATCATCATCACCCCTACTATCATCATCACCACCGTTATCATCAGCAACATCAGCATCTTCACCATAAACATAATCCTCCTCAGCATCCTCCTCCTCCTGATCATCATCATCATCATCATCATCATCATCACCATCATCATCACCACCACCATCATCATCATCATCGTAAGCATCAGCAGCATCAGCAGCATCAGCATCACATTCATAACCATCGTCATCGTCATCATCGTCATCATCGCCATCACCACCTTCATGATCATCACCACCACCACCAGCAGCATCATCATCATCATAATCATCATCATCATCATCATCAGTATCAGCATCAGCATTATCATCCACCATCATTCATCACCACCATACACACCATCATCGTCGTTGCCTGCACACGTAGCACAGCGTCGACATCAGTCACATGCACGACATCGTCTCGCTTGTCACATGCTGTACATGCATCACATGCCCCATCAACATACCCATCGTCATCATCACATCAGCATCACCATCACAGCGTTGTTTGCATCATGCTCGCCGTCGCAGTCGCTGACATCAGGGGTTCCCATGCGTTGTTTTCGCTGTCATTTGTAATTTCGTCAAATTCCATGCCATTCGCTTCCCAAGCCGTCTTTCAGGTCAGGTGTTCTTTTGTTGTTAGGAGCGGGATTGTTGCGCTGGGGTGGGGCCGTTGTCTTCCCATGAGGTTCCACACGCCAGAGCCCAGTGGGTTTTTGACTCACTTGTGGTTCCTCGCACTTTCTGGCCTGTTGTGTTGGAGTCGGGCCGTTCTTGTCACTTTGGGTTCGTTGCGCCTCGCAAGTGCTGCGGAGTGGCATGCATAGCCCTTGCGCCAATCACGTTGCTCTGCAGTGTGGCCCAGCCTCCACGCTCGCAGCGCCGTCTACTCAATTGCCCATGTGATCACCGACGTGGCCGCCGTCATGAACGATCGCGCTCGCTACATTGTTTGTTACCTTTTTTTTGGGGGGGGGTCCAGAATATTCAGGCGCCCCCTGTGGAGAGGGGGTCCAGAAAATTAGGGCGCGAATGAGGGGGGGTCCAGTTTGTAAAGGAGGTCGATTCTTGAGGGGTCCAGCGCATCTTCGGGGGCCCACGCAGGCTCGGACGGTCGAAGGCCAGATCCTGTCAGCCCAGGAGGCGTTCCGTGACTGTCCCGGGGTCGGGCGGAAGAAGCCGCACCCAGACAGCGCTTCGGCACAACAGATTGTGGCACAGAAGGCCAGGGACAGCTCATGCAGAAAACATGCCTGGGCTGAGTGCACGTGCGCCGGGACGCAGCCACTGCATATAGCAGTAGTGGGCGGCGGTCACCCAAAACCTCAGGGGCAACGATAGGGGGGGGATAGGCATAGGGGGGGATACATCGACCCCCAATCGCCCATTGGCCGATAGGGTTCCGATAGCCCCAACCTGCCCAGGAAGGTGCGGATTCACTATCGGAGGCCTATCGTCGATCTGTCGGCGATGTATCGCCGATTCCAGGTCGATGCATCCTCCCCTATGCCAGTCCCCCCTTATCGTTGCACCTCAAAACCTCTCGTCGTGATTTTTCGTCCACCGCGCGGGGATGCCTCAGGCCACGGCCCCGGGGGACGGCCTCGGCGGGGTCCGCGCCCTGGCCCTGGGTTGCCCCGGCCAGGCCTGGCAGGGGTGCTGCGGGTCCCCTCTCCGCTCGGAGGATCCTCGCCGCAGCAGGCGGAGGAGGAGGAGGAGGAGGGGGAGGAGGAAGAGGAGGAGGAGGAGGAGGAGGAGGAGGAGGAGGAGGAGGAGGAGGAGGCGGAAGAAGGATTGGAGCGTTGGGGAAGCAGGGGGGAGGGGGAGGCCGCCATGGCGGAGGCCGCCGAGGGCCGCCGCACCCTGAGATCCGACGTCGCGAAAGCCTGGCAACGCCGGTGGAAGTCACGGCCGAAGCCCCAGGCCCCAAACCCCAGACCTCCGCCGTGGCAAAAACGTCGCGGCGTGTCTTTGTTTGACCGTCGCAGAACGGCCCGTGACGAAAACTGGTCCCTGGGGAACGGCCGAGGCCTCCAGGCGCCGAAATGCGCCGCCCCAGAGGCCGCCGGAGAGGCCGCCAGAGAGAGGCCGCTGCTGGGCTGCGTCGCGCGGTCGGCCGCGCGACCGGCCGAGCCGCCGCCAGGCCCACATCCACTTCGTCGACCTGGCGGGCAGCGAGCGGCAGAAGAAGACGGGGGCCGAGGAAGGGCGACGGGATCTATACGTGTCCCCTGCCCAGGCCTGGCCCATCCTGGGCCGAGGAGCGGTGTTTACGCCCTCCTGGTTCGGCCACGGATGCATATACACTGCTCCTTGGCCCAGCATGGGCTGGGCCTCTGGCAGTGGAGGTGTATAGATTCCGTTGCCCCACGAGGGCGATCGGCTGAAAGAGGCCGCGCTCGGCGGCCCTCGGCGGCGGCCCTCGGCGGCGGCCCTCGGCGGCGGCCCTCGGCGGCCCGGGCAGCGGCGCAGAGGTGGGCGGCGGCAGCGTCGTCGTCGGCGCCGCCGTCGTCGTCGCCGTGATGGTGGTGGTGGTCGCCGCCGTGCCGTCGCCGTGTTGTTGGTGGTGGTCGTGGTCGTGGTCGTGGTGGTGGTCGTGGTCGTGGTGGTGGTCGTGGGCGTGGTGGTGGTCGTGGTGGTGGTCGTGGTCGTGGTCGTGGTCGTGGTAGTGGTCGTGGTGGTGGTCGTGGTCGTCGTCGTCGTGGTGGTGGTGGTGGTCGTCGTCGTCGTCGTCGTCTTCGCCCTTGTCGTTGTCGCCGTCACTCTGGCTACTCCCCCTCATCTTTCTTATCCTCCTCTTCCTTCTCCTCCTCATCGTAAATCTCCGCCTCCCTCCTCCTCCCTGCTCCGCGTGCGTGCCCGCCTCGGGAGGGGGGGGGGGCGACGGAGAGCCCCAGAGGGGGAGGGACCCATATCTCCAGTGTCACGAAACCAACGGAACTGGCGCCTGTTCCAGCGATCTCGCATCCTCCCTCGCCACCGTGCCGTCGCCCGTCGGCCGCTGTCTTTCTCGTCCCTCCTCTCTCCTCGCGCCTCACTGCCGCCGCCCTGTCAAGCGCTGCCTTGGCCTCCGCCCCTCCGCCCCCCTCCTCCCCGCCCTGGCGTTTGGGGAGGGGAGCGGCAGGGTGTCGTGGGTGTGGCTGGACGCTGCCTCCTCAGCGATCAGGCTGTCAGGCTATCCGGTGAAGGAGGAGGAGGAGGAGGAGGAGGAGGAGGAGGAGGAGGAGGAGGAGGAGCATGATGATGACGACGAGGAGGAGGATGAGGAGGACGAGCCCAAGCATACCAGGAAACTGGAAACACATGATGCGCGGAGCTGGATACACGAGTGGCCTCACGTCTTTCCGACGCTCGGCCCTCGTATGGCCTGGTGGGCTGGGCCCCTTACGTGTGCATCCGGCAGGTGGCCTCCTGACGTTCCGTATCTGATTTTAGCCGTGCGTGTATTCAGTTTCTTTGCACGGCCATGCCGGGCGTAGTCTTTCGGCAAAACGTCGGGGCCCAGAAATAAACACTCCGTGCGAACTCGAGAGCCTGGTCGATAATCTGCAGTCGCCTTGGCCGCACGAGCAAGGAGGAGGAGAGGAGGAGGAGGAGGTGAAGGTGATGGTGAACGGTGGCATGATCGTCAAGTTGTGCTCACATGCGTGCATTCGACAGGGAAAACGACCAAAGGCAAAAGAAAGTGACCTCCGACGTTCCCGAAGAGACGAATTCAACCATCAGGCCTGAGAATCGACGAAAACCGACAGGGTGCAATCCTCTGCCTGCGCCGATCCTTGGCGGCAGCACGGTTCGCTCGTATCCTAGCAAGTTGTTCATCAGACAATACCGCAGGGGGTCGGGGAGGAGGATAGGCGACAGGAGGGTAGGCAGCACCCTCCCCGGCCTCCTCGACGAGGAAGGCGGCCGCCGCTGCCTCGGCTGCTTCTGCCGCCTGAGCGGCGGTCTCCTCGGTGCCTTCGTCTGGGATGGAAGTGGCGGCAGCGGCGGCAGGGGCGGCAGGGGGTAGGAAGAGGTAGGACGGAAACACTCCCATCATCAGGCGCCACTGGGAATTCGATATCCTGATTCAGTCGTGCATACTTTCTCTTGAGACCGTTGATCGAAATCTCTGGATCAGAGTTCAGTGGTAGCCTGGAGTGATACAAGGCCTGAATGTAATCAACAATGCTGCTTGCTAAGGCCTGGCGCATCCTAGACCGTCGTCACATTTTCCCAGCAATACCATGTGTGTACCTTTACTGTGCGGGCACCTCGCCTTGTTAATACTTGTCAGACCAGTGTACATCGTAGGCATGGAATTTATATGATACGTGTACGTGCACGCCCTATCTCACAAGCCGGGAGGTCCTGGAATACGCACTGGTCGAAATTTGTGCTAGAGGAAGTGGGGGAAGAGCTCAAGGCACGCATGGGCGCGCACATGAATGAGGTTGGTGCCTGAGGTCTCTAAACTGTTGGCTGTGGATGCTCTGCCCACCCACTCGTGCCAGCTACAATATACTATCCAAGCAACTGCACAATCGCAAACAAGCGAAGGTTGCTGACCTCCAGTTGTTGCTGCTGCGCTTCAGTCGCCCACGCTAACCCCCACATGCACTCGTCAGTACGTAAGGGGGGCCCCCTTCTTACCACCTGGCAACACACCAGGTTTCACATGGCCCCCCCGTGTTCCATACTTTGTGTGCTCGTATTTGTTCACTCCATCCTGCAATGGTTTGACGACTTGTCAAGTCACCTTTGATCTGGTGGAAAGCACTGATCGCGTAGTAACCTGGCAGTCTGGCAAAATAACAGCGGCCTCGATGGACTGGACGTCACTTTCTCTGCGCATACCTGAGTAAAGGTTCAATACACACACATATATATGTACATATATACATCTGTAAATATGTACTCCTCTTCTTATATTTTTATAAACCCGCGCGGGGGGAAAACCCATCCCCCCCCAAAAAAAACCGGACCGGCCTCGAAGCGGCCCCCCGGGCCTCGCAGGGCGTTTTGCCAAGCCTTCCCAGCACTCCTAGGGCGATCAGGGGGGTCATCGGAGACGTCTCAGAGACCCCCAAGACAGCACAAGAGCGCTCCAAGAGTGACCGACGTGACCTCAAGATGGCCTAAGAGGCCTCCAGGACGGCCCCAAAGAGGCCTCCAAGAGCACTCTCAAGAGGCACAAATCATGGATTTTCTGTTAATGTTGGTGAATTTTGGGATTCTCCTCTTTTCGGCTTCCCGACGCTCCAAGACGGCGGTCTTCGGGGCGTCCGAAGCCGCCTGGGAGGCTCCAAAATCGCCCCACAATTATCCGAAAGGGCTTCCAGGCAGTCCGAGAGAGCTCCAAAACGGCACAACACGGGTCCAAGATGGCCCTCAGAGAGCCCCATGGCGGCCCAAGATGGCCCCAAGACACCCTCCGAAGCATTCCAAATCGTGACCCGGTCGTTCAGGGAGACCGTGGTTGGAGGCAGGGTGGCCCGAGGAAGCCCCCAGAGGCCCCCAGAATACGCCCAGGAGGCCTCCAGAAGGCCTTAAGAACGCTTGAAACAATTTTTGTGAGGCCCCCAAAGGCTCTCCTAGGAGGAGCCTCCGCAAAAAGAGCTGAAGAGGACGGGGAGAATGCCCAGGGTATGGTGAGAATGAGGAAATATAAACATGGAGGAAGGACAACGAACAACATTATTATAACGGCGATGCCAGAAAAAGGCAGCAAGGAATTATCGCTAAATTGTCGGCTTGACCTTCCTGCCATTTCCGCCTGCATACCAAACTCCAAGGACCAAGGTGCATGGCGCGAAGCGCCACTGCAGTCTTGTGTGTATATATATATATATATATATATCTCTCTCTATATATATATATATATAGATATTCCTCTTCTTTTTCATAGGCCCGGGTGGGGGGAAAACCCGTCCCCCCCCCCAAAACCGAACTCCCGAGATCTGAGGCTTTGGGACCCCCCGGACCGGCCTCGAAGCGGCCCCCCGGGCCTCGCAGGGCGTTTTGCCAAGCCTTCCCAGCACTCCTAGGGCGATCAGGGGGGTCATCGGAGACGTCTCAGAGACCCCCAAGACAGCACAAGAGCGCTCCGAGAGTGACCGACGTGACCTCAAGATGGCCCAAGAGGCCTCCAGGACGGCCCCAAAGAGGCCTCCAAGAGCACTCCCAAGAAGGCCCCAAGAGGCACAAATCATAGATGTTATGTAGGTTTTTGGTGAATTTTGGGGTTCTCCTCTTTTCGGCTTCCCGACGCTCCAAGACGGCGGTCTTCTGGGCGTCCGAAGCCGCCTGGGAGGCTCCAAAATCGCCCCACAAACATCCGAAAGGGCTTCCAGGCAGTCCGAGAGAGCCCCAAAACGGCACAACACGGGTCCAAGATGGCCCTCAGAGAGCCCCATGGCGGCCCAAGATGGCCCCAAGACACCCTCCGAAGCATTCCAAATCGTGACCTGGTCGTTCAGGGAGTCCGCGGTTGGAGGCAGGGTGGCCCGAGGAAGCCCCCAGAGGCCCCCAGAATACGCCCAGGAGGCCTCCAGAAGGCCTTAAGAACGCTTGAAACAATTTTTGTGAGGCCCCCAGAGGCTCTCCCAGGAGGAGCCTCCGCAGAAAAGAGCTGAGGAGGATGGGGAGAATGCGCAGAGTATGGCGAACATGAGGAAAAAAAACATGGAGGAAGGAGAACGAATACCATTATTATAGCGGCGATGCCGGAAAAGGCAACAAGGAATCATCGCTAACTTATCGGCTTAACTTTCCTGCAATTCCGCCTGCACACCAAATCTCAAGGACCAAGGTTCATGGCGCGAAGCGCCACTGCAGTCTTGTATACATATATATTTTTATATTTATATATATATATATATGTGTACATATTCCTCTTCCTCTATTTTTATAAGCCCGGGCGGGGGGAAATCCCGTCCCCCCCCCCCAAACCGGATTCCTGGGATTTGGGGCTTTGGAACCCTCCGGACGGGCCTCGAAGCGGCCCCCCGGGCCTTGCAGGGCGTTTTGACAAGCCTTCGCAGCACACCTGGGGCGATCAGGGGGGTCATCGGAGACGTCCCAGAGACCCCCAAGACAGCACAAGAGCGCTCCAAGAGTGACCGACGTGACCTTAAGATGGTCCAAGAGGCCTCCAGGACGGCCCCAAAGAGGCCTCCAAGAGCACTCCCAAGAAGGCCCCAAGAGGCAACACTCCTTAGTTTTCTGTGGGTTTTTGGTTAAATTTGGGGTTCTCCTCTTTTCGGCTTCCCGACGCTCCAAGACGGCGGTCTTCTGGGCGTCCGAAGCCGCCTGGGAGGCTCCAAAATCGCCCCACAAACATCCGAAAGGGCTTCCAGGCAGTCCGAGAGAGCCCCAAAACGGCACAACACGGGTCCAAGATGGCCCTCAGAGAGCCCCATGGCGGCCCAAGATGGCCCCAAGACACCCTCCGAAGCATTCCAAATCGTGACCTGGTCGTTCAGGGAGTCCGCGGTTGGAGGCAGGGTGGCCCGAGGAAGCCCCCAGAGGCCCCCAGAATACGCCCAGGAGGCCTCCTGAAAGCATTAAGAAAGCCTGAAACAATTTTTGTGAGGACTCCAGAGGCTCTCCCAGGAGGAGCCTCCGCAGAAAAGAGCTGAGGAGGATGGGGAGAATGCGCAGGGTATGGCGAAAATGAAGACAAAGAAGCATGGAGGAAGGATAACGAATCACACTATCATAGCGGGGATGCTGGAAAAGGCCACAAGGAGTTATCGCTAAATTGTCGGCTTGACTTTCCTGCAATTCCGCCTGCATACCACACTTCAAGGACCAAGGTGCATGGCGCGAAGCGCCACTGCAGTCTTGTATATATATATATATATGTATATGTATATATATATATATATCCTTCCTGCTGCCGTGAAAGAGGCAACCACCCAAGTAGAGTCCCAGATCAAGCCTTGCTCGGGCACATGCGCTGTGGCAGGAAATGCAGAACGCCACCTGCCTAGACCATTACGCCTATGTGTCAAGAAAGCCGCTGTGTCCTCCTTGGCCCATTCCAGAGATGCTGGGACCTCCGCGCCGTGTAAAAACTATGCATGGCAACAGCGAGCAGAGTGAAGTGCCAAGCGGTCTCTGAACTGTGTTCTTTGCGAGAAATCGGTGGCGCACGCCCTACATGTGTTGGAAGGCCCCATGACAAGCTCCACGTGCTGCACGAAAGAATGATGCTGCCGAGCAATACGTTGCTGAAGCGCCTTGTGCTTGTGTAAAACAGTGTGACACCACGGGCACTCGTGCTGCGCAAGTGTGCTGAGCTCGTGCTGCCGGAGCGGATGCTGAGGGTGAATGGTGGGGAGACATGCTCAGCACGTGCGTATTCTGTGCATAAATCCTCCTCGGCAGCTGCTGTAAGCGTCTTGCGTCTGGCTGCAGCCGCGTGATTCGCCTGTGCTTGCCTTACAAGTGGCCTCCAGGAACGGAGCGACTTGCACACAAGCTGCTCCCACGGTTGGAGGTCGGTGGTTGGGTTGGGGAAGTCTGCGCACACCTTGGTCAAACCAAACCGTTGGTAATTTCATGAAGCCACGGGGCCTCTGCCACCTTGATAAGCATGGTAAGCATACCTTTCAGCACATCGGACCCACAATGAAGCAATCTCCCAAAAAGCCGGAGTCGGTGCACGCGCAGTTGCGTTGGGATATTTGCTCTCCTGACTGCCGCCCAAGCCAGTTTGTCTGTATTCGTTGTCCGTCTTACCTAAGCATGCCTGCTGCCGCTCTATACTTGATCAAAATGCTGGCCGACAAGAAGCGCTCGTTGTGTCATGCCTTGCCACGTGCCCGCGTTGAACTCTGCGAAGAGGTAATGAGCGAGTCCAGTAGGTGCATTCTGATCACATCTGGGGCATATACGCCCACGGCGCGACAGACCCTGCGGCGAAGCGGATGCCATGCACCCGCGCAAGCCCGATGACGGTGCGAGAGTTCCAGGCCGAGCGACGTCTTCTCATCCATAATAGTGCCCAGGTGGGGATATTGGCGGACCGCGTGCAGCGTAACTTGTCCAAGTACATCTGTGTCCGTGCTAAACATACCCTGCATATCCGTCCATAGTCGTAGTCGTGCTTTGTTGGAACTGGGGCCTCTAAATTGAAGTGCACATTCAGTGTTTTTTGTTTTCTCTGTTTTCTTTGTTATTCAAGTTGACTTGCAAGCCGCCCAAGGCTAAAGCTGTGACAACTTCTTTGGTGATTTCGGGCGCACAGTCTAGAATGCACGCCGCTGCACCAATTATATCAAAGGCGCCGTCATCGAAAAAGCTGTTGTCGATTGCTGGAGTGGTCGCATCCGCTCCGTCTCCTAGCAACTGATGTAGTGGCCTGTCGGTGGCTGCCGGCACCTGCAGAACATTACCTGCGTCCGTGAGTTTACGTACAGCACTGTTCACACACTCTGCCATGACGTAGTTGTATACAATATGACTTAACTGTTGGACCAGGATCGAGCTACGCATAGGGAAAGAAATCGTGGACCGCCCCTGCAGAACAGAACCAGGCTCCGTTGTAGGATGTGGCGGCGAGTGCACTCATGTGCCTCAACACACCTGCTTGTTCTAATGCAACCGCTGGCTGATTCGCTTTTTCAAGTAGTGACTGCATGGCCGCGGGTGGCAACCTGGCAGCTCTGAAAATCATGGCGATCCCGTCCATGGAGAGCGACGACTCCATGTCAAGTTGACGGATGGCCTTTTCAAAAGGCCTGCAATGCATCTACCATGAGGAACATTGCTGACTGCTTGCGACCTTGTGCTATTGCCTGGAAGCTGCATAGGGCCAACCCTGCTAGGTCAACTCCGTGGCCAGCTCTTCCCCCATATTGTGTGTCCCCCGCAACATGAGGTAGTACATGTACAGGAGGAGTGCGAACGAGCATGCGAAACCTCTTACCCATGTGGGGGGACACCATGGCGGAACGCGAGTTTTGGGGGTGCGTGGGGCCCGCGGCGCCCTTCCATACATCCCAGTCGCACCCCGCTCTCCACCGCGCCGGCTGTTCTAGGCGTGGGGCAGCTTGAAGAACAATAGGATGGTAATCCCCACCCAAGGCCACGCCAAACCGTCGAGCCATTCCTCCTGAAATGCCGTCCAGGCTGGCCGCCGAAGGCCTCGCTTTCACACATGCGGCCTGGTACCCATGCAGAGCTGGCAGGACAGCAGGCTGGGGGCCAAGAGGCCGAGTGTGCTGCCCTGTTCGGCCGCTCCCGTAGCTGCTGTGCGGGGCGAGGCCTGCCTTTCCTGCTTGTGGGTCGGCCCCGATCTGCTGCCCCTGGTCCAGCTTGGGCAGTGAGGCGCGCAGTTAGATGACCTGCGCTCAAAACCCTCCCTCCTGTCCTCCTACCCCCAATTGCTCCTTAGAACGTCCCAGAACCCTCCAGGACCTCCCTGGAACATCCTTAACCGCTGCCCTTCCTCTTCCGCCTCCTCCTCCTCCTCCTCCTCCTCCTCCTCCTCCTCCTCTTCCTCTTCCTCCTCCTCCTCCTTTGCTCCTCCTCCTCCTTCTCCTCCTCCTCCGTCCTCCTCCTCCTCCGCCGCCTCCTCGTCGTCGTCGTCCTCCTCCTCCTCCTCCTCCTCCTCCTCCCCTTGCTCCTCCCTTCTGTCCTCCTATCTCTCCCCTTGCTCCTCCCTTCTGTCCTCCTATCTCTTCCCCCTCCTCATTGGGCGCCGCCCCGACCCCCCCCCGCGTAGGGCATCGCCATCAACCAGTCCCTGAGCGTGCTGGGGAAGGCGGTGGAGCACACGCCCAGACGAGGACGAGTACGAGGATGACGACTATGACTGCGGCCTCCCCGCCCTCGCGTTGAATCCCCGCTTGAGCCCGGATGTCTTGGCCACCCTCGGACCCCGACTCACGTGTTGCGTGTTTCCTTCTTCCCCTCCTCCTCGTCTCTCCCTCGCCTCTCCTCCTCCACCTCATGCCAGCGCGCTCCAACGGGCTTGGTTGCGACCACCGACTTGGGCAGCTGCGCTGCTGGACTTGCGCCCCCTGCCTACCGATGAGAGCTCGCGCGTGCTGGGCTGCTGCCACGTGCCGTTGCCGTCTCCCCGTGCGCTTCCCCCTCCTCTCCCTCCAGAGCGTCCTCCCGTGCCAAGTCCACTCGAGGAGGAGGAGGAGGAGGAGGAGGAGGAGGAGGAGAAGGAGGAGGAGGAGGAGGAGGAGGAGGAAGGAGGGAGGGAGGGAGGGAGGGAGGGAGGGAGGGAGGAGGAGGAGGAGGAGGCGGAGGAGGAGGAGGAGGAGGAGGATGAGGAGGAGGGAAGACCAAGCAGGAGGGAGCTCCCCCTGGCTAGGGGCCTCCGCCTTGTGTAGATGCCCTAACCAAGCCCGGATAAGCACCCGCGTGCGGGCCGCGCCGCGGCCTCGGGTCGGCCCTCCGGGGGGGATCTCGTTGACGCAGTAGAGACCCCCACTGCGTGCTGGATCTGTTACGGAGCGCCCATCCCGTATAACCCCTTTCTGGATTCTGTAGCAGTTCGGAGCAGGCCAGGAGCTGTAACGGCAAACCAGCGCGACGGTCCGCACATGGGCATTCCTGTAGGCCGGAGCTTTATAAGGCGCTCCCACATGTAGGTCGGCTGGCCCACCCACCTGTCAGGCTGCGACCCGCGGGCCGGTTGAATTCCCTGCATGTCTTTGGTCCCCCCGCCACTGCCTACGCGGCAGCACGAGCACCGAGAATCCCGAAGCTGGGAACACCCAGGGCACCTCGTCAGCATATGGCCCCGGGCAACAGACAGTCCCTCGTGCGAGGTACTTCTCCAGCCCAGAGCCACGCCCGCCAGAGCCTCGTTAGCCGCGTCAACCACGTGCCGTTGGCGCCCTTCCACCCCGGAGGGTAGCCCGCGAAACTTCCGGCGAGCCGGAGGGGGCGGGAGAGGCTGCCACAGCGCCGTGGGATCGTTCCCGCTCCCCGCCAGACTTTCGTCGGTAGGTGAGGTTGGACTTTCGGCAGCTGTGTGGCAAGGACATGGGTACAGCCACCTCCGAGCCTCCCCCTGCCAGGCCGCGGCCGTAGCCGTAGCCGGGCCGAGCCTCCGCCTCTTTGTTTTGGTTACGGCTCCCACTTCTCCGTACCTCATCAAGCCAGATCGAGTAGTCAGCTTTGCTACCGCGAGCGCCAGGCTGAGAGACCGAAGCACTACGCCTAAACGACCACATTGATTTAAACTCTTCGCAGCGTCAGACTGGGGCTGGCACGGGAACGGAAAGAGCGCTTCAGGAACTCGCCCGAGACGCTCTTGGGGGCCTTGGCGCTAGTAGCTTCTTCACGTCACCGATCGCTCGTGGGAGCCTTGGTGTGAAGAGTTGTGTAGGTAACCGTTCGCTCTTGGGAGCCTTGGCGTTAAAAGCTGTTCACGTCATCTTTCGCGCTGGAGAGCCTTGACGTTAAGAGCTTGTTACGTCGCTGTTCGCCCTTGAGAGCCTTGGTGTTAAGAGTTGTGTACGCCACCGCTCACTCTTGGGAGCCTTGGAATTCAGCTTTCTTGGGTAACCGCTCGCTCTTGGGAGCCTTGGCATTAAGAACTGTCTCTCTTGGGAGCCTGGGCATTCGGAACCTTCTGGCCCACTGCTCGCTCTTGGGACCCTTGGCGTCCAAAGATGTTTACGTCACCGACTCGTGCGCAAAGGACTTTCCAGTCCCCTGGTGCTCTTGGGGTCCTTGGCGTCAAAGCTGCGGGGTCCTCTGGGGGCTCTTTCGGGTGTCTTGGTGGTCTCTTAGCCGTTCTGGGAACCGCTTGGGCCGTTTCTGGGGGCTTCGCCCGCCTTGGGGTCCTCTTGGGGTCATCTTCGGCCTTCTTGGGGGTCTTCGACGCCACTCTTGGGACTCTCTTGGGGGCCTCTTGGGGCCCTCTTGGGCTCCTCTTACTCCGTCTTGCGGCTCGCTGTGGCCATCCTGGGGCCCTCTGGGGCCGTTTTTGGGCTCTCGGGGGCCTCCGGGGCCGGCTTGGGGCAGCATCGATGCCCTCAGAGCTGTCTTCGACCGATCTGGGCCCGAAAAAGCGATCATCCAAAAGACAATGGAACCCTAAGGAAAATCAAGGTTTTTGGCCTCCTCAGGCCGCCTCGAGTGTCCTCTTGGGAGACTCGTGCGCCGTCCTTGGAGCCTCTTCGGGGGCTTCAGTCGGCTTGGAGCCCTCTTCGGGTCCTCTCGCATCCTCTGTGGGGCCTCCCGTGGCACTCTGGGGCTTTCCTGAGGGCCTTCTGTGGCCGTCCTGGGGGCCTCTTGGGCCGTCTGGGGGCCCTCTTGGAAGCCTCCTCGGCCGTCTTGCGGCAGCCGTGGGGGCCCTCAGAGCCGTCTTCGGCCGACCTGGGCCCGAAAAGGCGAACACCCAAAACACAATGAACAACCTTATGGAACATCAATGTTTTTTGCCTCCTCGGGCCGCCTGGGGGGTCCTCTGGGGAGGCTCGTGGGCCGTCTCGGGAGCCTCTTGGGCCGTCTTTGGGACTTGGCCCGTCTTCGGGCCCTCTCGGGGCCCTCTTTGGCCCTCGTCGCGACCTCCCATGGGCTTGGACCTCCCTTGGGCCGTCATGGGGGTATCTGAGGCCGTCTTGGTCGTCTTGGACGAGGGCGCGCGTGTGACGCCTGGACGTTCGCGCTTCGCACCTACCTTTTGAAGCCCCTCCCAAGAGGGCTTCGCCCCTCGTACTCCTCGCTCTTTCCGTGACCTCGCATGTCTGTTGACGGGGAGTCGGTTTCCGTGACGACATGAGCTCAGACATGTGCGTGGCGCCGAGGCGAGAACAAGGACCGACCTCCACTCCACCCACGCAGCCGTTGATTTCTCAAGCTTCCGCACCGCAGCATATATAGAAAGAGAATGAGAGAGAGAGAGAGAGAGAGATGTTGCAGGCGAGAGCTCGATTCTGAAAAGTGTCCGTCCTCAGTCTCGTGCAGCTGGTATAGGCCTCACGCCCATATGATGTGTAAGGTAGCCTCAGTCGGGAGCCAGGTTTGTTGACAGGATTGCCACCCATCCATGTCTACATGCGGTCAGGAACGTCTGCTTCGCGTCTCGCGTTGCCTGTTCTGGCCCACCACGCTACGGCGCGACATGCGAATCGCGCCCCAGTCCACAGGCGTCAACGTCCTGAGCTTTTCCCAGCCTCCCGCCCTGCGGCGCGGAGCGACACGCTGCCCGCTTGCGAGGCGCGGCGTGCCGCGACGGCCGCCGCCGCGACACGACGTTGGCCCGAGTTCCCGACCGCACGCACGCCGATCTCTTCGCCCAGGAGCGGCCCGGCCAGGGTCGGTGCCCGTGCCCGGTCCCCTGACATCCGCCAGTAGCCGTCGGTCGTTGAAAGCAGGTATGTTTGGAGTTCCAGATTCCCGTCTATTTTCGGCGCCTTCCTACTTCAGTGATCGAGTGGCTTCAAGCTGTTCCGTCCTCCTCAGGGGGCGGGCGGAGCCCAATCTGCTTTCAACGCCCTCCTGCTTCATGTTTCTGCCTGCTTCTTCCGACCGCTGGGCAGGGCTCCCTGATGGGCGTTTCGCTGTGGGGCTCTCGCGGTGCTGAAGGAGGACCACATTCCACAGGCAGAATCCCACGGCGGGGGGACGGGGAGCCCGTGCCCGCCCGGTGCCGGCAGCCGCCGCGCGGGAGGTGTCTTCAAGAGCCGTGCCCTCGCCTCAGGGCCGGCTGCAGCTTCGGTCCAGACCGTCAGGGCCCCTGTGCAAACGGATGCGCCAAGGTCCGGGCATGTTCGTTGGGTGGAGGGCAAAGGGTGAAATCTGAAATGCCGTTTCGATTAATCTTCGAGGCTTGAACCTGCAGAAGGTGAATCACAAGACGGATTGATTTTCGAGGTGCAAAAGCCCATATGGATTTCACCCTGAGCCCTCCACCCTAAGAGAAGGCTCAGAAGGTGCACGTGGCCGTGCTCTCGCCCCCGTCCCCTGTGGTCCCGTTCCTCGATCCGCCTCTTCACCTCTGCCGCGAGCAGGGTGCCATGCTGGGGTATCTCTTCAATCCGCGGCCGACTGCCTCCCTGGGGGGCAGTGTGCTATCGCAGATCCATGTTTGAGGATCCTAGGGCCGCAGTCGAAGAACAACGGCCGGTTGGATTCTCCTGGCGCAGATCCCAACCACGCGCAGCTGCGAGCCACAAGGGGGGGGAGCGAGCAACAAGGACTGGGGCACGGAGGGGGTGTACAGGGGCGAACGACAACACGGCGTGATGGGGGGGCGAGCCGGGGAGCGAGCGGATGTTCGGAGAGCGCTTTCTTCCCGGCACCCGCAAGATATACAGACGTCGCCCCCGTTCCAAGGCGCAAGGGCAGCTCGCGGAGGCACAGCGAATGGGGAGTCCCTGCGACGCGTGCTGGTCGCCCCGAGAGACTTCACGCGAACCGTGGCATTTGGGCCTCAGTTGGGGCCCACTGTCATCACGGGGCCACGAAGCGTGCAAGGTGTGTGTGTGTGTGTGTGTGTGTGTGTGTGTGCCGACTTCAGAGGCGGGAGCTCATGCAAATTGGGGCTGTTGACGAGGCCACGAAGCCAATGAGGGGGTGCCAACATGGAGGGCGGGAGCTCGTGCGAACCGTGGCATGGAGGCCTTAGTTGGGGCCCTTTACGGGGCCACGGACCGTGTGATGGGTGTGCCGACGTGAGAGGCGGGATCGCATGCGCACGCTGGCGTTTGGTCCTTGATTGGCGCTCCCTATAGGGCCACGACGCCTGCGAGGGGTGTGACGAAACGAGTGGCGGGAAATCATGTGATCTTTGGCACTGGGCCTCTTAGTTGGGGCTCCTTATTGGGGCCAAGAAGCGTGCGAGGGGTGAGCCGAAACGAGAGGCGGGAACTTCTGCTAACCATGGAATTTGATTTTTATTTGGGGCTCCCTATGGGGCCACGAAGCGCGTGGGTGTGTGCCGAAAGGAGAGATGGGATCTCCTGCGAACCTTGGCAGTGTGGTATTAATTATGTCTCCCTAGGGGGCCACGGAGGGTGCGATGGATTTGCCGAAATGAGGGGCGGGAGCTCATATGAAGTTTAGCATTCTGTCCGTACTTGGGTCTCCCTATGGGGCCACGATGCGCGGGAGAGATGTGCCGAAATGAGCGGCGGGAGCTCCTGTGAACTTTGGCATTTGGGCTTTAGTTCGGGCTCCATATTGGGCCACGAAGCGTGGGAGGGGTATGCCGAAATCAAAAACGGGAGTTCGTGTGGGGGTTGGCATTTCGGCATTCGAGTTGGGGCTCCTTCAGGATGGGGCCACGAAGCGTAGGAGGGGTGTGCCGAAATGAGAGGCGAGAGCTCTTGTGATCTCTGACATTGGGCTTTCGTTGGGCCACCCATGGGGCCACGAAGCGTGTGAGGGGTCTGTCGGAATGGGAGGCGGGAGCTCTTGCGTTGCGCCTTACTGGGGCCCCATGTGGGGCACGAAACGTGCGGGAGGTGTGCCGAACTGCGAGGCGGGAGCTCAAGTGAACTTTGGCACTGGGCTTTAGTTGGGGCCCTTTACGGGGCCACGGAGCCCAGAAGCTCTTATGAGCTTTCGCATTTGGGCCTCAGTTGGGGCTCCCTGTGGGGCAAGGAAGCGTGCGAGGGGCGTGCCGAAAGGAGAGGCTGGAACTCATGTGAACTTTGGCATTTGGGCCCTCGTTGGGGCTCCTGGTGGGGCTAGTGGGGCCACGAAACGTGCGAGGGGTGTGCCGGGAGCTCAGTGAGATTGGGCATTTGAGCTTCATTTGGGGCTCCCTATGGGGCCGCGAAAGTGTGAGGGGTTTGCCGAAAGGAGAGGCGGGAACCCATGTGAACTTTCGGCCTTGGGGCCACGAGGCGTGCGAGGGGTGTGCCGAAGTGAGCGGCGGGATCTCCTGCGAATTTTGGCAGTGTGGCATGAATTGGGGCTCCCTCGGGGGCCACGAAGCGTCCGATGGGTGTGCCGAAATGAGGGGCGGGAGCTTATATGATTTCGGTTTAAATTGGAGCTCCCTATGGGGCCACGAAGCGTGGGATAGGTGTGCCGAAATGAGAGGCGGGAGCTCCTGTGAACTTTGGCATTTGGGCCTTAGTTTTGGCTCCCTGTGGAGTCATGAAGCCGGCGAGGGGTGCGTCGAAATCAGAGGCGGGTTGAGGAGGAGAGGGGGGGGGCCCAGACATCTGGCTGCTCCAATTCTTTCGGTGCGTGGGCCCCAGAGGTCTTGACCCCTTCCCCAGGGCCGGTTTTTCAAGGCCCGAGCCGTTTCTGTTGCGGTCCCGAGGCCGGGCGAGGGGCCCCAGAGGCCGAAAGCTGTCAAAAACCGCCCGCTCCCATTTTTTTTGGGGAGCGTGGGATCTTTGGGCGGTGGGGGGGGAAAGGATCGGATCGCATCTTTGAGGGGGGGGGAAGATCGGATCGCACCGGCTGTCCACGAAGGAGGGGTCGAGCCCCCGCTGCGGGGCGAGGGCCAGGCCCCTCTGGGCCCGACGGTCGGGAGGGGGGAGGGGGAAGGAGGGGGGAGGAGGGGGAGGAGGAGAGGGGAGGAGGAGAGAGGAGGGAGAGGAGGAGGGAGGAGGGGAGGAGGAGGAGGGAGGGAGGAGGAGGAGGGAGTGAGGCGGAGGAGGGGAGGAGGGAGGAGTGAGGAGGAGGAGGAGGGGAGGAGGAGGAGGAGGAGGAGGAGGAGGAGGAGGAGGAGGAGGAGGAGGAGGAGGAGGGGGAGGAGGGAGGAGGGAGGAGGGAGGAGGGAGGGAGGAGGGAGGGCTGCGTGTCGCTGCTGCTTCAAAGCGAGGACCCAACGCCACAGGATGGACGGGGACAAAAACCTGCCGTCGGATACCTGGGCCACGCCCCCCTCCCTGGGGGGGGGCAACTTCTGCTCCCGCCCCCCGCGCTGCTTCCGCGGGGAGGGCCCCGCGGGCACCGGCGCTGGGCGAGGGAGCCGGCCCCGCAGGACCTTGGAAAACGAGCCCTCTGGCATCGGCTTGCAGCATTGTCTGGCCCACCCCAGCCCCCCCACTGGGCCAGGGCGCCCAGGCGTCTCGATTAGACGTAAGAGTGACCTGTCGCCGGGGTGACCTTTGGTGCGGGCACAGATGGGTCCCCAGATGGCTGAATGCGAAGCGGTAGCAGCGGCTTGCGCGCCCAGGTTTGGCCACCCCGCGACCCCCGTTAAGCCGCGCACCAAAGGTCGTTCTTGCCTAGGGTCACTCTCGCGTGCAGCCAAGATGTCCAGCGTCTCGCAATAATCGAGGCGGAGGTGTTTCACAGTTTCCGGCCTCTCGGGGCGCTTGCTGGGCCTCGGGACCGTCAGGGAACTGCTCGGGCTGAGCAACTGGTCCTGGGGAAGCGGTCGAGAGGTCGGAGGCTCATGCCACAAAAAGTCGGGACGCGGGACGTCTGGGTATCTCAGCCCCCCCCCCCCAGGCCCTCTCGAGTAGCGAGACATCGCGACGGAAGGTTATGTTTTTTGCTTGGGGGGGCCTCTGGCCCCCCCCCCCCGACTCTCGAGAAACGGCTCGGGCGGAGCAGCCGGTCCCGTGGGAAGGGGCCTACCTTTTTCCGGGGTCCACGCGGCGCGCAGCAGCACGGCGCCGGGGACCGGGCCACCACGTCCCCCCAGGTGGGGGGGGGCAGGCCCCGCGACGCCCGCGGGGAGCATCGCACACCCACCTTGGGGGGAGGGGGCGAGTCGGCCCCCAGTGGAGGGCAGGCCCCGCGAAGTCCGCAGGGAGCGGCACACCCCCGCCTGGGGGAGGGGGTGAGTCGGCCAGGGGGGCCCGAGGCCATGCCACTGGGGATGGGGATCGCTTGAGTGAGGCTCAGTTCTGCTCCCCTGCTGCCGCTGCCCCCGCGCCTCCCCCCCCCCCCCCCAGACAGCCGACGACGCGACTTCTTCAATCCGCGCCCCCAGGGGTCCTGACCCCTTCCCTGGGTGTTTTTTTTCTCACCGTGGGCCCGCTTCGGCTACGCGTTAGAGCGACCATTCGCTGGAGTGACCTCTGGTGCGGGCCCTCAGGGGCCCCCATGAAGCCCCTGCAGCATCGGCCTGCGCGCTTGGATCTGGCCCACCCGCGGCGCCTGAGGCCGCGCACCAGAGGCTGCCCTTTCCCAGAGGCCGCTCCTGCATGCAGCCGATCGGTTTTGAACGGGCCCCGGAGGCCGAGGTCTCGGAAGACCGCCGGGGAGGAAGCAGCCACATCGCCAGAGTCCTGGGCTCCCCGGCAGCCGCTGCCTCCCTCGCGTGCTCCAGCCGCGGGGCCTGCGCGCGCCCGGAGGTGATCTCGGCGCTCTCGTCCTCCAAGAAGGGCGGGCCGGCGCCCTTCCGGGAGTCGAAGCTGACCCTCCTGCTGAAGGAGGCGCTGAGCGGGAACTCGAGGCGGCTGGGGATGGCCCCTCGCTCTTCTCGTCGTCCTCCCAGTCCTCCTCTTTCTCTCCCTTTCTCTGTGTCCTCCCCGCTGCTCTCCCCCCTCCGCCATCCCTCGCTTCCTCCGTCGTCGTCGTCGTCGTCCTCCTCCTCCTCCTCCTCCTCCTACTCTTCAGAATATCCTCGAGCACATGAAAGCAGGCCTTGCACATCCAGCAGAGACGGAGGAGGAGGGGCAGGAGGAGGAAGAGGATGATGATGATGATGATGATGATGATGATGATGATGATGATGATGATGATGATGATGATGATGATGATGCTGATGATGATGATGATGATGATGGTAATGATGATGATGATGCTGCTGCTGCTGATGATGATGATGATGATGATGATGATGATGATGATGATGATAATGTTGTTGTTGATGATGATGATGAGGATGATGAGGATGATCATGATGCTGATGATGCTTATGATGCTGATGATGCTGATGCTGAGGAGGAGGAGGAGGAGCAGGAGGAGGAGGAGGAGGAGGAGGTGGAGGAAGGAGGAGGAGGTGGAGGAGGAGGAGGTGGAGGAGGAGGAGAAGGAGGAGGACGTCAAACATAATTTGTGAGGATCACGAAAAGGAGCCTGGGGCGCGCCACGAGGACCGTGCTGATCTCCTCGTGCAGTCAATCCTTTCTCTCATCCTCCCGCCTTCTGCAATCCCGCCTTTACAATCCCGTTCTCCTGTGGTTCCGCGTGCGTACTCCTCCTCCTCCCTCGGCCATTCCGTCGATTCTGAGTGGGTGTACGTGGCGGTCTGCTCGAGAGCACTCGAGCAGCACCCCTGACCGCTCGACATCTATGGGGTGTGCAAGGCCCCCGCCCCCAGACACACATCTCACGACTTCTCAGAGGCCATGACGGCGCGGTAGGCCTGTGACATCAGCCTCAAGGGCGGTCACAGGCGCTCTGTCGGAGCTTCTTCTCCGCGGTCTCATGAGGGTGACGAGTTGTTGCCGTTGAGCCCCTAGAGCAGCAGAGTGCCGAACCCGAAGTCCTCCTCCTCCTCCTCCTCCTCCTCCTTACGAGGACCGTGCTGATCGCCTGCATCAGCCCCTCCATGTACAACCAAGAGGAGCCAGTGGCGCGCCGAAGGGAGGTAACGCGAGAAGGACGACGACGACGATGACGACGACGAGAACAAGGACGAGGACGAGGACGAGGACGGAGACGAGGACGAGGACGAGGACGAGGGCGAGAACGACGACGACGACGACGACGACGACGACGACGACGACTTGTTTTTTTTTTTCCCCTGTGTGTGTGTGTTCTGGAGATGGTCGCCGCCCCGGCTGGACGCGGTTCGTAAGGCTGCCCAGGGTGGACCACGCAACACTCCGCGGACCGGTCTTGAGCAGGTCTTGGTCGGGGGGGTCGTAGGGTGGTGGTGGGAGACTGCAGAATATGCATGTGGGATTCTTGGCAGGCTTCTTGTCTTTTCAGGAGCCTTTCTCCGAAGCTGGTGATGTGCCGTGACAGTGCTTTTGAGTTGCAGCTTCGGCCTGGGCGGTGCAGCGTTGGGAAGTGCAGCGTTGACCTTCACCCCTCTCGATTGGGGCTGCGAATCTGCTGGCGATCTTTTCACTTGGCTCGTGATGCGAACGGCACGCGTGTGAGCTAAGAGGGCCTACATCTAACTCTGTGGATGCTTCGTTCAAAAACAAGAGCCCCTCTCGGAAGCCCCCCTGGGTCCCTTCTGAGGTGCCCTGCGCCTTCTTACACAGGGCCGCCCCCCTCCCCCTACAACGCCCCCTGGAGCTGCCCGAATGGGGCTGGAGTGCCAGAGCAGACAGGGTACGGTAGAGGGAAACAATTACTGAACACTCCCCCTCCCCCCCAAACTCAAAGTTGGCACGCGAGGGGGAGACTGCGGTCGAGGTGCAACTCATCAGACCCACCGCCAACTTTGAACATTGTGGGGAGAGGGAGGCGTTGACAGATGAATGTGGCATGAGTGTTCGCTGTTTATTTCGAGGCCTGTAAGTACCACCTTCGGGCTCAGGAAGGTCTCTGGTTTTCGGGCCGCTCCCCAGACTCGGGCTGGGGAACCTCTTCGTGGCCGAGACTAACTGTGGCCAGAAAAGCATAGAAAAGCCCTTTTGTTCTTTGTTCACTGTTCCACGTTGCAGCACGATATCTTTAGGAGGATCGCGCCGCACCGTCGATGCACCGGCAGTGCGGGGCGATCCGGAGCCCGATCTTCTCCATCCCGAAGGTCGATGATCTGTAGGACGTGTGTAAGCCTAATGTGTGCTTGCTCTGTTCAGCTCCAATCGTAGCGCGTTGCCTGTGCCGGTCCTCATCACACACCACTCGCGTCGCACGGAAGGGCTTCGGTGGACAAGCACGCGTTGGCGCTGACGCACGTTCTGAGGGTCACCGAGACGGCACCGACAGAGTAGCTGATGCGCCGACGACACGGTGCGATCCTCCGACGCCGCTTGGGCGCAGCCGGAGGAGTCCGTGTCCACGCTCGAGTTCGCGTCGAGGTGCAAGATGATCGCGACGAGCGCCGCGAAGAGCGCCGCCCGCCCGCCCGCGCCGCTGCCGCCGCCAGCCCCTCCTCTCGTGCTCTCGCTGACAGCAAGCACGAGCTCATGTCAAGCAGGAAATCAAGGAGGAAAAAACACCCCGACTCCGAGAATGGGTGTTTACTGAACGGCCCTGGGCGTGCACTGAAACAGCCCTGCCCTGTTCGATCACCTCCTTGGGTGCGTTTTCTAAACGGCTTCGCCTGTTGGGGTGCTTGTTATGGGGCCGGACTTCTTCCCTATAGGAAAGTTTCCAGCAGAAGTGTTCACTGAGAACCAATCATGTTGCTTTTAGCGATCAGGATCACTGTTAGTGAGTATCGTGATCAAGCTGCCTTGTGCGATCGTGTTTGCTCTCAGTGAGCCCACGGCACCCGCTTCTGTTTTCCGCGGCCCAGTCCGCCTCTGCTGCCCGCCGCCGACCGGCCCTTCGCGCGCCCGGGCGCCCAATGTGATGCGGCCACCCCCCTCCCGTCCCCGAATCCCGCTGCCTCCGTGGCCGCTCCCGCCGCTCCTTCTGGCCCGGCCGCCTGCCCTTCTCGCCGCTGCTCCCTTCACCCCACGTTCTTCTCCCGCCTCCTCCTCCTCCTCCTCCTCCTCCTCCTCCTCCTCCTCCCCCTCCTCCTCCCCTCCTCCTCCTCCTCCTCCTCCTCCCTCCTCCCCCCTCTTCTCCACCCCCCCCTCCTCCTCCTGCCCCCCCCCCTTCTCCTCCTCCTCCTCCTCCTCCTCCTCCTCCTCCTTCTCCTCCTCCTCCTCCTCCTGCTCCTGCTCCACACGTCGCCGTGAAGCCAAGGGGTCCTGAGGGAAACGGGCCCCGAGATCAGTCGCCGTTCTCCGGGGCCCTCCACGGGCCCTCCGCGGGCCCCGGGCTCTGTCAGGAAGCGCCTCGGGGTGACGAACGTGTCCCAGGGGGAGAGCCCTGGGGTCCAGGACGCGTCTCCACCATGACCCGCTTCCTTCGGGAGCGGCCAAGAGGGGGGTGAAGACTGGGGTGGGGGTGGATACTATGGCGGGGGCCGTGATATCTCCCCAGATTTCATGGCGCCTCTTCTTGTTTCATTGTGCATGCCGCCGGCCGTGATTTGCGCCCCCCCCCTGGGTCGCTCCCCTGTTGGCCGCCCCCGACTCCTTCGCGGCAGCACCCTCTTCTCTCTCTCTCTCTCTTCCCTGCTCCGCCTGCGCACGAGTCCCGCCAGCCTCAGGAAAGCCGTGGTGGTGTCTCCTCTCGGCCGCAGGCCAGCGTCGGCTCTCCCCCGGGCAGGGAACCGCGTGCCCTTGGCTCGGGCAGCGAGGCAGGCGGGCGATCTGCCGACGGGCCGAGCGGCGGTCGGCGGTGACTGGCGCGGCGCGCCTCCCCTCCCGACGCGCTACCTCTCCCGCTCCTCCGGCTCCTCGGGGGAGGAAGCACGACGACCATGGCCAAGCCGTCGTCGACGCCGATCTCGGTCAGAGTTCCTGCCAGGCGCCGCCGTTTCGCGAGCATGATCTCCGCGAGTTGAGGATGACCAGGACGGACGACGACCAGGACCAGCGCCGACGCCTCGCGCTTTGTCTTGGTCACGGTCGCCGTTTTCCTCCCCTCCGCCCTCCTGGCCCCTCACGTGCAGTGCCGCCTGCAAGTCGCCGCGGGCCGCCGCGCCGCCCTCCCGAGCCCCGCGGCGCCCCCCCTCGATCGCCGCCCCGGACGCTGCTCTCTGCAGCCCGGCCGCCCTGTCTGTTGGGCGAGGGGCAGGGGCTTGGCAGCGGTGCGGGTGTTCGGGCTACTTGTGCTGCGGGGTGCATCCCGACGCTGTGCCTCCTGCTTTCCCCCCCTCCATTTCTCGCTCTCTCTCTCTCTCGTTCTCTTTCTCTGTCTTCCCCCACTCCCTCTCCTCTTTCTCCTCCTCCCTCTGCCTCCCTTTGCCTCCCCCCTCTCCTGCACAGCGCCCCTGCAAGGCGAGTGCCAAGATGGTCGAGTTCCGCCACCTCTTTGGGTCCAGATGTGAGCTCAGTGGAACAGGCGTCGGGCGTCTGCTCTCCCAGGAGGTCGTTCGAACTCCATGGCGTACTCGGTTGTGGGGTGGAAGAGTTTTGAGGCGCTTGAGCTTGGCCAGGGGGCCTAGAAGGGGTGGGCCGGTCAAATCCTTCCTGAGTCAATCTTGAGCCCCCGCGGACTCGGACCACAGCTCGAGCTGAGGCAGCATCCCGCGGGCCTCGATTTTGTTCGCTGGCGAAGGATTTCTGCACAGCTCGGGCCCCGCTCCATCGTTCCGCCCTCGGGCCCGGCGCTCGGCTCCCCCCCTCCCTGGGCTCCTGGGGCCCGTCTCCCGGCCGCCCCTGGGCCTCCCCCCAGCTACCGCGGCTCCGTTCTGGCCACGCCTCTCCCGCCCCCCGCCCCCCCCCCCCCTGGCAGAGCCCACTCCGATACCGCTGCGATTCGATGTCGATCCCAGCCGGCCCAGCTCTGATCCGACACCCCAGAGCCCCTCGAGCAATGAAAGAATGATGACGCAAGGTTTTTCGCCATTTTCGGTCTCTGGGGGCCCTTGCCGGGCCTCGGGACCGTCAAAAATCGACTCGGGATGGCTAGCCGGTCCCAGGGAATAGATAGGTCGAGACGTCGAGCGGGGGGGCGACGCAGTGAAAAAATCATGACGTCGGGGGTCTGGGACTCGGGCATTCCTCCAAGGGTCCGCCTCGATCTCGACTGCGTGCCGATGCAGCCCGAGCCAGCGCACGTTGCGATGCTACCCGGTTCCCTGCGCCCATGCTGACCGGTGCTGCCCGGAGGCGGGAGCCTCTCCACACGAGGTCGGGGAGGGCCGCGGGCGGCCGGAGGCCTCTTGGGTCCTCCTGTGGCCTCTTCCTGCCGCTCGCTCTCCTGGCCCGGTGGCCACATGTGAACCCTGCCCCCGCCTCCTACGATTTCTGAGGGGGGGTTGGGGGTGCGCTTCGTTCGGGAGCTCCCGAGCGGAAGGAACCCCCATCCCCCCCCTCCGAGATCGTGGGGGGTAGGGTTCACATGTGGCTACGCCCCTGGCCCCTGTCGTCGCCGGCCCCGAGGAATCAGGTGGACCGCCGGGACCAGATCGAGGCTCTGGAGGCGGAGAAAAAGGAGATGGAGGACCTCCTGGGTCAGATCTCTAGTTCGCCGTGAAGTTAGGTGACCCAGGGATCTCCACGGCCCCACGCCTTCCTGTGCGCCCAGGAGGGGCACTGAAGAAGTGGGTGCAAGTTCCGACAGCAGTTGCTGTTCATTCGGGGCAGGAGTTGCTGTTATTGTGTCAGCATGTCTTGTTCAGTTGGCAGCTTTTCTGTTTCACTTGTCAGCTGCTCTTGTCGAGATTGCCAGCTTCTCTGGTTCACTTGGACAGGTTCGATTGTTGGGCAGTGTGCCCATAGTTTTCGTACCAGCCCAGGTCGCTCAGAGTCTTGCATCCTCTCGTTGATCTTTCCTGTCGGAATGCTGGATGCAGGGCCGCTCGGGGTTCGGAAGGGGCTCGGTGCTCCCTCAGGTCTCTGCTCAGCATGTTTCTCTGGCGCTCCTCGTTGGTGCTCACCCGGAAAAAGGGGCTTTCGGAGGAGGAGAACTGCACACATCCACCTCTTTCCCCTCCCTTTTCTCAGAAAGGACGAAAACAGTCCAGGAGGAGGGGGAGGGAAGCGAAAGGAGATAGGCTTCATTCCCGACGTGGGGCTCCTTATGACAAGACTTTGATTGTATTCGCTTTTGCTATTTTTCCCATCCCCTTCTTGGACAGTCACCGTGACAATCATCACGCTGAGCGCACGTGAAGTCATACACTGGGGGCCAGCGTGAGAGTGAGAGAGAGAGGAGCCATATGCTTCTGCTTCGCAGAAGCGGATCGGGCGTGATGTTTCTCTACTCTGCTTGCTCCTCCGTTTTCCCTCACCGTTTTATCCTTTGCTCCTTACCGCTGTCATGATCCCTGCCTCTTCCATGGTCCAGTGCAGCCCGGATGCCAGAAATGCCCGTGCTGCTGCGTCTTCGATGGGTCTGCCCGTCTTGGGGGCGTGTCGTTGGGCCCTCTTGGGCTTCGTTCGGAGCGCGCCTGCGGGTCTGGGACACGCGTGCTCGCATGCAGCAGGCTTTTGCCGCGGAGGAGGAGGAGGAGGAGGAGGAGGAGGAGGAGGAGGAGGAGGAGGAGGAGGAGGAGGAGGAGGAGGAGGAGGAGGAGGAGGAGGAGGAGGAGGAGCGCTCTAGGCTTGTCCACTGGCGCGGCTCCACTTCCCTCCGTCGTGCCAGCCGCTGAGTGTGAGAGCTGCGTTGTGGTCCGTGGTCTGCCTGGGGCCATCTTGGCGGCCTCGTGGGCTCCCTCGGAGCCATCCCTGTCGCCTGGGGCCCTTGGACACCGCCGGAGGACTTCCAGAAGCCTTTTTCCCCTCCCATCTACAGCTGCACAGTGCGAGCACGACTCCTCTGTTCCCCCTCGTCGCGTCCCCACATTGGTCGTTCAGGTATCCAATATCGCCGAGTGCTGTGTGCTTGATTCCACTGTGGTCGGGAGAGTGTGTTGTTCTTCATCGGAGCGCCCCTCGGTCTCCTGGGGCGCTGTCTTTTCTCACGCGTGGCGGCCTTCCGCTGGCCAGCGCTGCGTATTCCCCCCCACTGCGCGTCTCCCTTCATCCAGCGCATCTGCGACTAAGAAATGAGCCTGCCAGTAGGAGCCTCACAGACATTATTGACGCGTCGCGTGTTTCCGCCAGCTGTTCTAACTTCTCCGATGGTAGGACCCCACATGATAATCCTCCCAAGTGGTTTTGAAGAGTAACCCTCATCGTTGTCTTCGTGATAGTGGAGGCCCTCTTCCTGTCTCCCCCTCGCCCTTTCCTCCTCGCTCTGACTGAGGCCTTCCTCCTGCCTCCTGCTCGGCCTCCTCCTTCTCTTCTCTTCCTCCTCCTCCTCCTGCCCCCAGCAACCAACTTCACATGTCCACCTCCAACCATCGACTTCAAACCTCCACCAGCTCAGCACTACTACCTGCAGCCTCCAGCATTCGACTTACCACCTCCACCCCCAACTGTCGACCTCCAACCTCCATCAGCTCAGCACTCCGACCTTCAGCCTCCAGCACTCAACTTACCACCTTCATCTCCACCAATCGACTACCAGCCTCCACGAGCTCGGCACTGCGAGACGGCGAGAATGCACATATCACTGAACCACCTTAGGGTCTTGACGAATTTTAGCCCCTCGGGGGTATCTCTGCCAGGCTGCCTGGGCACTTGGAGCCGTCTTGCGGCGGTCTTGGACCCTCTTGGACGTACGTTGGAGGCCATGTGAGGCATCTTGGGTTATCGTGTGCCATACAGGGGGCCATCTTGGGATGTCGGAGGCCACCCTGGAGCCATCTTGGGCCTCCTTCGTCGCTCTAGCTATTCGCGCCCCGCCACCACCCAGACCCACAAGACCCCAACGGGAGCGCCACGAGCTGTCTCGCCCATTCCCACCCACCTGCGCCATCGGATAAACAGCCACGGGGGAACCGCCTCAAACGCCAGGGGTGCGCGGCGCTCGCGCGGTGCGCCACGGGCGTCGGGTGCGCCACGCGCACCAGGCCTGCCAGGTGACCCGGGGGCCCAAGCGTGCCAGGCGTGCCTGGTGCGTCAGATGCGCGGCGTGCTTCCAGTGTGTCCTGTGCTCGGTCCGCGCCGGGTGCGCCACGCGTGCGACGCGCGCAGAGTACGCCAGGCGGCGACAGGCGCGCCGGTGCACGTAGTAGCGCGCATCGGGGAAAACAGTCGGCCCCCCCTGCATCCCTGTCAAGACAACTATGCAACGTGGCGGGCGGGGTGCTGAGCATGGTGTATGTTGTGTATGCACCCGCAAGCAGTTTGCATAGGCTTTTGGTACATATACTCGGCGAGCACAAAGCGGAAACCCATGATCCACCCTTGTGATCTTTGCCAAAACCCATGCAAAGTGTTCGCAGGGTGCAGGCTCATGATTTGGACGTTGTCGCCGCGTGCTTTTTTATTTTTATAGTGGGGATGTTGCGGAGTCGGCGACCGGTCGAGTGGTGGAGGGGGTGTTTCTTGTCGTGAACCCGTCCCCGACGGGGAAGAAGCTGGCTGGAAGAACAATCTCGCCAAGCCACCCACGCTCAGAGGGCTGGTGGGAGTTTTGGAGGGTTTGGGAAGGCCAAGCATGGACGTCAGGCGTGCTCCTTGAGTTCTTAATGTTCGCACCTGCTGTGCAGAACATGAGCTCTGCTCTCTCCCTTCCCCCCTGCCGCCTTTCAGAGTGGGTGCGTCGTTTGGGCCCCGACCTCACCTGGCATTCTGTACCTCGGCGCAGGATGGCCCAGTATGTCTTCTACTCGGAGGGGGGCCTCCCCAGCCTCCGATGGCGTTTCCTTCTCCTCTCCCATGGGGCGCCCTCGTGTGCGTGTGGGCAGGCTGGTCGCCTTGAGTGGCAGGATGTGGCCCTCGACCGAGAAGGTTGCGCTTGTCCTGCTAGGATGATGGGTGCGTGCGCGCTCAGGCGTCACGCAACTGGAAAGTCTTGGCAATGGCGCGCGACCCAGCCATTTCCCGCACCGCTGTGTGCTCCTCATTGCAGGCTCGTTGTCGAGTCACCACCGCGTGTGATGGCCGCGATCCGATCCAAGACAGGCGGGTCCTCGTCTTGTGCGCCCTCCCCAGAGGTGTTCGCTCGTTCGCTCGTGCCCACCGTTCCAAAGGCCGCCCTTGCTGGGGCCCTCGTTCGGGTCTCCCCCCTCCGCTCCGAGGACATGCTCAGGAAGGAGCAGGAAGCGAAGAGCTTGCTCCTCTCCCACGTGGAGCAGGAGAAGGCTGGGAAGGGGCGGGGGCTGCTACGCAAGTTCTGCCCACGGTGCTCCAGGAGGATTCGGACGTTTGTGTTTTTTTGGGGGCCACCAGGTGGCCCCTGGAGCCCTTCGGGGACCTCCAAGGACCTTTTGGGGTCCAGGTCCGGGGCGGCGCTAAAACTTCCCAAGGGAATCGATCCCTTTGCCTTGGGCCAGATTTCTTGGGGAGTGAACGCGAATTCTGAAACAACTGCGTTAAGGCTCTGGCGACCTCTGAGCCTGGGACCCAGGTGAAGGGGCTAAGGGAGGGGGGTTAAGGGAGATTGGGTTGGGGAAGCGGGATGGGTATGGGGGAGGGGGGGGAGGTGGGGAAGGGGGAGAATGAGATGACGAGTGGAGAAGGAGGGAGAGGAGGAAGAGGCGAGTGGGACTGATTGTTCATGGGTACGGATCGGGGGCGATAAGGGGGAGGAGGACAAGGCTGTCGCTGCCCTGGGGATATGTGCATTGGGAGCAGTTGCTCCTACGTGATCCAAATGCGCAATTTGATACATACCCTCATCCGCTCGGAGACTCTTCCGGCTCCGTGGGCAGAGGATACTCTCACTGCCATGCGTCAGCTTTTGGCTGCCTTGGCACCGCCGTTTGCTTATTCCCACCCCTCCTGCGGTGTTAGTTCCTCGCTCTGACTCCGCAGTGCCGCGCGTCTCCTCCCTCCCCGCTCCCTCCTCGGCCTCCTGCCCTCGCCAACGTCGGCACACCACTCACACGTCTCGTGCCCCGTAGGCAGCTCCCCCGACGGCCCCAGCGAGGTCGTTCACAGAGCGTCGCCCCGGCCATTTCGGCAACACCCCTCACGAGGATCGTGCCCCCGCAGGGGGCCCCCCCGTCGGCCCCAGCGAGAGCGTTCACATGGCGCCGCCCTGCCAGCTTCGACACACCACTCGCGCGCATCGTGCCTCCATGGGGAGCTCCACCTATGGACCCAGTGAGGTCGTTCCCCAATCAGTGCTTGCACTGAAGGGGTCCTAGCAGAAATTGACAGATTTGGCGAAAGCTTCCTGCCGATTCTGGTAGCAGGCTGGGTTCCTGGCTTTCCGGTTGCGGGTTCCCGGGTTCCGGGTTATTGGTTCCATGCCGACTTCGGTGGGTTCTGGGTTCACGGGGGCTCCCGGGTTCCCGGTCGATCTTCTCAAGGAATGCCATCCATTGATTGGGGTTTTCTCAGGTGTAATTCGCATGTATAGCGCCGCCCCGCACATCTGTTATTCGGATCGTGCCCTCACCAGGGATCTCCCCCTAGGACCCCAGTGTGTGCGTTCACCTGGCGTCCCCCCGCCAGTTTCGGCACATCCCTGACACGGATCGTGCCACCATGGGGAGCTTCACTTACCGCCCCAGTGAGGGCGTCCGCGGATCCCATCGGGAGCTCCGCCAACGGCCCCAGTGAGGGCGTTCGCATGGCGTCTCCCCGTTAATTTCTGGAACCCCCTCACCAGGGAGCTCCCCCCCTACGACAACAGCGAGGGCGTTCGCACAACGCATCCGCGCCCCTATCCACACTGCCCCGTGGCACGCAGCATATGAAGAGAGGGCCATGCCCTGCGCTACGCGCAGCTGCATTGGGCTTGGCCCTTCGACAGGCTGATTTGACCACGGGCTGAATCCAAACCTACTGTGCCACATTATGTGTGCGTAGTACGTGAGCGCCAAGTGTCTGCCTTGTCGGTGGTTTTGGGGTACGGTGCAGCCATCTGCCAACGATCCCCTGCAGACTAGTGCATGCATGAGGGCCTTCTCATGTGAATGCCTTCACGTGTTCATGAGCGTGTAAGCCCAGATCCTGGAGCAACGTGGTTCCGTCATATTTGCTTTCCTGGCCAGCGTGGCCTGCGTACCTCGTTCAGGAGACGTACGTGGCCACCTTCGGTCATGTCATACACTATCCAATCGTGCTTGTCGCCTTGACGTGTGAGGATGCTTCGATCAGGCTTCAATATCATGCTTCGAGAAGGTATCGATATTGTGCCTCGCCTGGCGTGCCGCGCCTGGGATCATCCGAGCGACGAAGTTGCGTGGTCGCAAAAAGCGGGCACCTCCAGGGAGAGATGTGCTGGAGCGTAAGGCACCTCGAGCGATTCAGGGGGAGCAGGTTGTCCGTGCGCGTTCGTCGCTCAGGCCTCCTGGGGTGTCCATGCCGGCGCGCTGCACCTGGCCCTTTGGGGCTCGGGGGCTCAAGCGGCATCCGGGATGGAGGCGCCTGGCTACAGTGGAGGCCCATGCCAAGAAACACCCTGCTCGCCTCCAGGGTGCCCCTCTGGGTTTCTTGGGTTTCGATGGCTTTGCGATGGAAAGCGTGACGTTCCCACACCAACAGAAATCAATTGACGTCCTGGGGTCTCAGGGTTGGGTTTCTTCTGGGGCCGCTCGTGGGGCCGCTGGGTTTCGTCTCACGCCCCATCCTTTGTGGGTGCCGCTCACCTCTCTAGTGATGGCGAAAGGACGAGCTTGCAGTCTTCAATGCATGCTGAGTCGAAAAAAAAAAGGTTGGGTCTGGTCGGCGACGCAAGTCAGGTTGGCGTGGGAGGCTTGCCAGTTTCGTGATTAGTTCTCCCCGAATCCAGTAGTCGCCTCGCGTTTCCGCCGTTCCGCCAGGGAGCTTTCTTTCCCTGGGCACAAAGGATCCTGGCAACAGGTCCGCCGACCTGATGGGCAGTGCAGGCTCTGTGCAGCGAAAAAAGCAAGACCCACCCCCCCGTCGAGGCGCGCAGTGCTCAGCTGGAGCTCGAGATGGCCGAGATGGAGCGCCTCTGCCGCAGTCGCCGCCGCCTCCCCTTCCCAGACCCCCTCGCGCCGTGAAAAAATCACGACGGGAGGTTTTTCGCCATGTTCGGCCCCTGGGGGCCCTTACTGGGCCTCGGGACCGCCAACAAAACGACTCGGGATGAGAAACCGGTCCTGGGGAATAGGTTTAGGTCGGGCATGCCCCCCTGCAGGCGGATTTTAAACGAAAAATCAATACCCCAAAAACGCTCCCAAATTGTAAAAGAATGTTCAAAAAATCGTCGCCAGACTATTTTTTGTCTGTTTTTGAGTAGTCCTCCTGTAGAGGGACAGGCCCGACTTAAGAATAGGTCCAAACCTCTGGGGGTCGACGTTTTGAAGAAATCATGACGTCGGGGGTCTGGGTCTGCCGCAGTCGCCGCCGCCTCTCCTTGCCCTCCCTGAGATCCTGATGACGTCGCAGCTTGGCGTGGTCGTTCAGATGCGGGTCCCGGGGCCCGCGCAGATCGATCTGGCTAGAGAGATGCCACGGAAAGACGCGGTCTATAGGGCTCGATCCTGGTCGTGATTTGTGACGATGTCGAGTCTTATGGTGAAGGCCTTGCGGCCGGCGCCGCCGACCCTGAAGTTAATTGTGACCTCCCCTGGTACCCGGGGCCCTCTCCCGGGACCCCGGGGCCGGGGCAGGTGCAGGGGCCGGGGCGGGGGCCGGGGCCAGGGCTGGGGTAGGGGACAGGGCTGGGGCCGGGGCCAGGTCCGTCCCCTTCCCACAGGGGGAATCGGAACCGCTCCCTGTCCATCCCTGTCCACAGGTGGGACCAAACCCCCGGGACCCCCGGGGGGCGGTAATCTGACCTGGGACCCCAGCTCCTCCTTCCCCCCCGGTCAGGGAAGGGAAAAGGGAAGGGAATCGACTTACCTAATTACGACGTTTCTTTTCATTGTTCGGTCCTCAACTTTCTTGGGACTGGCGACGACGACGACGAAAACGGCGACAGCAGATCTGTCATTTTCATGGTGGTGCATTGCAGGATTTCGCACTTGCCGACTTGTCGACTCAAGATGGTTCCAACATTGGCTCGAAGCAGCCAGAGCGTCTGCCAGCACCTTTCCAAGGTGTGCCCAGCTTGGGCCGCGGTCGTAGAGATGAGCCCGCGCCGCCACTTTGGTACTCTGAGTTGTGCCCATGGGGCGCTGGAAGTCCTTTGCTCGACGCGCCTGGTGCTCCCTGGAGTGCCGCAGAGGTCGAGCACGCGCAGGCCGAGGGGGGCGCGTGCTCGGCCCCGGCGCCGGGCCCGGGCTGTGCACAGTGAAGGAAGGCTCCGGCCTCCGGCGCCCTGGCTGTTTGCCACCACGTCGGGCTCCGCCTGGCGCGATCCAGCAATGCGGCGCGAGAAAACACGTCGCCCCCGGACACGGGCATCAAAGCCCTTCTGAGCGCTCTTCCCTCCCCTCTCTCCTCTGCCAGTCTTCTCCCCGCGACCCCCTACTCGCCTCTCCACTTCTCTTGGCACATAGCGTTGCCGTTTCGTCTCCAGAGAAGTATAGCACAGGCAGTCCATGGACTCGAGCCGAAGTCTGAAAGAAAGACAGCGCGATCGAACGATTCAGCGCGACAAAGTTGGACGTTTTGTTGGACGGAGGGTGAGGTAGAGGGAAGTATGCAGGGGTGGAGGGAGATGTGCCGGTCGAACTTGTACGCAGGGCCAGAGTGGTGAAGCCGAAGTTTGGCACTTTCTTTGAGTCTCCCGCTCCCGTCGATCCACGGGATAAGGGCGACGAGACAGGCAAAAAGGTCCGGATTCGTTCGTGGAGTGCAGCTGGCATGAATGAGGAATCTTTGGATTGTATGCTAAAATTGTTGACTGCACAGGAAACTGAATGGGATGCAGTATTCGTGCAAGAGGGGCCGAAACGGGAGAGCGAAGGGTTATTTGAATTGGAAGGTGGTCATTTGTGGTTTGTCGCTTCATGTTGTGCTCGCCCTCGAAGTGTAGCAATACTATTGCACAGGAGGTGGGCAGGTGCCTCATGCCACCCCAAGTTTTCCACTTCTGATGGACGATCTGCATTTGTTGATTTGATCATGCACGGAATCAGCATGCGCCTTATATGCAATCATCTTCCGCATGGAGACTGGTCAGACATTGAGTATGATGCTGCCCTGGCCTGCCTCGAAGACATCGTCAATGCGGCGCGCAAGGTTGGGCGCCACGCAGTTGTAGGCATCGATGCCAATGCAGTAATTGGCACACAAAGTGTGAATGATTCGCCGAGGTTCATTGGAAAATGGGGCATGCCTGACAGAAATGAAAGAGGGGTGATGTTTTCAACGTGGCTGCATTCAGCTCAACTTGCAGCGTGTAACACAATTTTCAAACAGCGGCCGGAACTACAATGGACACATCAAATGTGGAGCACGGGGAGGCGTCGACAAATTGATTACATTTTGGTAGACAGTTTTCTACGTGGGATGCTCATAGATTCTGGGGCTGACGACACCATCGATTTCAAGTTGGACCACCGTTGTGTTTATGCGAACATGTCCATCAAAGTGCGGGCCACTCGCAAGAGGAGGGGCGGGACAATAACTTGCAATGAAAGGAATTTGGACGCAGAAGCCTTCCATGACAAACTTGATGCACTTGTTGCCAATCCGCCTGATGATGCCGAATTCACTTGTTGAGAGTGTGGTTGCTGCCGCCCGGGCCTGCAGCATAGGCATGGACAGGGAGCCCGAGTGTCAAGCCCCACTACAACGTACAAGACTCCAGGAGCTCGTGGCCACAAAAAGTACCACCACGGATGCGGAAAAACGCAAATTGCTGACTAAATCCACATGGGAGCATTTGCGTGAGCAGAAAGAGGAGAAGAGGTCTGCGGGACTTGACAAGATTTTGAGTGCTGGCAAAGGCCAACGGGAGCTAGCAAAGTTGCTCCGTTCTCCGATCAAGCGAAAACGCATAACTGCAGTCACTGACTCCAATGGTGTACGGTGTACCTATAGCAATGACATTGTAGATGTATTTGCACATTTTTATGCGACGTTGTATGCTGCTGTATCGAAGGGTTTTGTTTGCCGCCAGGGTGACAGGTCAGAAGCCATACAGCCAACAGAAATTAGAGCAGCCTTGAAACAAAAACTGCCCGCTGGGAAAGCATGTGGCGACGATGGCCTTTTATTCAGAGATGCTCAAGACAAATCATGAAGACTTGGTCTCCCTAATTGCACGAGTGTTTACAGATATTCTGCATGGTACGGCGGATGTGCCAGCAACCTGGACGGTGAGTCGGCTGATCGCGCTGTACAAAAAGGCGAGGCTACACTGCCAAAGAATTACAGACCCATTGCAATTATATCCGTCCTCAGCAAACTTTTCAGTGGCATCTTGCTCTCACGTGTCGGCTCTTTGTTAGACTCTTTGCAGGGTGTGGAGCAGGGGGGGTTCGGCCGGACTACAGTTGCAGTGACATCGTCATGTTCATGCGAATGGTTTCCGAGCAGGCCGAGGAATGGGGTGAAGAAGTTTGGGCTGCAAGTCTGGACCTCGAGAAAGCCTTCGACAAGGTCTACCACAGCTCTGTCCTCAATGCCCTGGAGGAGGCAGGCGTTGAGTCTGATATTGTTTGCTTCCTGTCTAGGCTATAAGGGCAACAGAAGGCATACGTGCACCTCGATGGCACTACCCGGAGCAGGCTTTTCGACATAATGTGCGGCGTGCGGCAGGGAGACCCCATGTCACCAATTCTATTCAACAGTGTCACGAGACAAGTGTTCCAGATGTTGCAGGAACAGTGGGCACGCGATGGCTTTGGAACAAATGTTTGTAGCAGTTTTGCAGAGAAGTCCACCCACGCTATGTTCGCAGACGACACAGCATTGTTTGCAGCAGGTAAGCGGGCCCTCGTCAAGATGATCAGGGATGTTCAAGCAGCTTTGGCGCAACATGGCTTGGACCTCAACATGGACAAGTGCCTGGTTCAGACTTCTCGCGTGGATGCCCAGGTCCAGCCGGTCGATGTGGATGGGCAGTCGATGTGGATGGGCAGTCGATGTGGATGTGACAGCAAGCGAAGGTTTCAAGGTCCTGGGCACACAGTGGACACTCAATGGCAGGACCTCCGCAGAGCTGCGGTCACGCATTGGAGCCGCATGGGCAAAGTTTTACACATTGTGGCCGTTGCTTGGAAAGAGAGATGGACATCTTAACAAGAAGCTCAAGGTCTTTGATGCAAGTGTCACGCAGACAGCTTTGTGGTGTTGCGAGTCTTGGCTACTTACCGTCAAGGAGAAACGTCTACTGGAGAGCACGCAAAATAGGATGCTGAGAAAAATCGCCGGCCCAGGTCGGCGACCAAACGAACCATGGGTCGACTGGATTAAGCGTTCAACTCGAGCCGCGCGCAAACATGCAGAGAAGGCAGGCATCAGGTTCTGGCTTGACAGTCACCTCAAAGCCTAATGGTGCTGGGCTGGGCATGTTCTGCGAATGCAATCGGAACGGCTCGCACGCAGAGCAGCATGATGGCGTGATTCTGAATGGTGGAAGACGGAGATGGAGACGTTTCCCGCAAGCCTGCGGCTCCCGCAAGACGGTGGTTCAGATGGGAAGACGAATTCAAGAGATATGCACATTCACACGGGTGGTGTTCGTGGCAGGCTGTCGCCCAGCAGCGTGACAGCGATGGGAGAGCTTCAATCTGGCTACAACATTGGAAAAGGGTTCGTAAAGGAGATGAAGAAGAAGTGAGGGGCCATGGCCCCGCCGGGCGCGCTGCACCAGCCATCCTGATGCGCCCAACCTTGACCTTGACCTTTTGTTGTCAAAAATGTGGTATCGCGCCTGAGTTTTGTTATCGCACCTTAAAGCTGCCTGGCGATTCCAGAGGCCGCTGCCGAGTCCAGCGGGCGCTCGCGGTGCCAGAGGCCCGAGGCCCTGTCCAGCTGCCCTCATGCTGGTTCATGTGTGGGCGCGGTCCCATAGAGGAGAACCAAAGCAGGAACAAGTACCCCGAAAGAGCTGGGCATTCCCACGCGTAGGCGGTGCAGCGCGCACGAGCACCGCTGCCGAAGCCCAGGTTGCGAGTTGCTCTCGTCCTCCTCCCGCCTTTCGCACGGTCTTCGAGCGCTGCGCTGTGATCTGTGGGACCCTCTAGGGAAGAGGAGCAGGAGGAGGAGGAGGATGAGGAGGAGGAGGAGGAGGAAGAGTGTAAACCCAAGGGCCATCAACGATGTTGGAATAAACCCTCCCACCAAGCTCCCCTTCCTCTTCATAGGCCCCGACAGCGGTTCATTTCTATTGAAGGAGCTGCCTCTTCGGAGGACAACCGTTTGAAGACCCTGAAGCATGCCAAGACATCGATCTCGGGACTCCAACGCCATGGATCAACCTGACATTTGCGCCATGACAATCCTGAACTGTGCCAGAACGCCATTCCTGGTTTGTCAAAAACAGCGAATCAACATAACTGTTGCGCCCGCATGATCCAGAATCCTTTCAAAACACCATTTTTGGCACGTTTATGCCTCCAAACCGTGAAAACTCTTGCATTTTTTAATGTGCGCCGCGCTAAGGCGGGAACCACATTTTGAAAAAGGAACCGCCCTCAATCCGTGACACTTTTTGTATTTGTAAAGCGCCGCGCTTTCGCGAGAGCCACATTTTGAAAAGGAGCTGCCCTCAATCCGGGAAACTCTTGCAACTGTTAAGAAACGAATGTGTGTCGCGCTAAGGCGAGAACCACATTTTGAAAAGGAGCCGCCCTCAATCCGTGAGGCTCTTGCACTGTTCGAAGACAGTGTGTGCCGCGCTAAGGCGAGAGCCACATTTTGAAAACCACTCGCCTTCAATCCGTGAAGTTCTCATTTTTTTTGAATCGGATTTGCGCCGCGCTATGGCGAGAACCACATTTTGAAAACGACCCGCCCTCCATCTGCGAAGCCGTTGCCATTTCTAAGCTTCAGAGTCATACGTGATGAGGAACTCTAAGGCGGAACGCCCACCCCGCCCTACAAAGTGGCTTCGTGGTGTGACAGGAAGAAGTTATTTAGAAGGAAAAGGATTGGAAGAGGAGAAGGACGAAGAGGAGGAGGAGGAGGAGGAGGAGGAGGAGGAGGGGAAGGAGGAGGGGAAGGAGGAGGAGAGGAGGAGGAGGAGGAAGAGGAGGAGGAGGAGAGGCACAGGAGGAGGAGGAGGAGGAGGGGAGGAGGAGGAGGAGGGGAGGAGGAGGAGGAGGAGGGAGGAGGAGGAGGAGGAGGAGGAGGAGGAGGAGGAGGACGAGGACAAGGAGGAGGCATGGGAGGAGGAGGCATGGGAGGAGGAGGAGGCATGGGAGGAGGAGGCATGGGAGGAGGAGGAGGAGGAGGAGGAGGAGGAGGAGGAGGAGGAGGAGGAGGAGGAGGAGGAGGAGGAGGATTTTTGACATCAACCGTGGCAACAAGAGCGACGCCCTATGGTCGTCGCCCCGTGCTATCTGGCCTGGAGCAGGCCAGCGAGCAGTGAAAAGGTGAAAGGAGGGCAGGCGCGAAAGCCACGGGGCGATTTCCCACAGGAGGGGAGGATCCCCTGTGGCTCACCGCCTGCCCCCCTAAGCCCACGACCTGAGAAGAATGAGGTCAGGGCGAGACGCACACACGCTGAGGACGCATGCTGCATCCCTTTAGTCTGAGTCATCAGACTGTGGTGCAGCGACTGCGACGTGCGAGACCTCGCCCTCTCCAAGGATTGAGGCAGCTCGAACACGGCCGAACGCACCAGCCGACAAGGCTGGCCCAGGCACCTGCCGCACGGCCTGCTGGGAGGGGCTCTCACCAGCCAAGCCAAGCAAATAAAAGGCTGCTTCTTCTTCCGCGTCACGCGGTCCTAGAGGGAGAGATGTTGGGGCAGCAGCTTCGACGGTGCACGACGGATCGGACGAAGGGCCAACGACTCGATCTTGCTGCTGCCCCTGTGGATGTGCTGACGGTGGAGGGTCGACCTCCAGCTCCACGCCAGCTGGGACTGATGTCCCCCCTGCTGCGGTGACTAGCCTCCGCACCAGCTTAGCTAGACGCAACTCCCTTTCTTGCGCGGTGAGACGCCGAGGCCGCTCCTCTTGCTCCAAGTCTTCATACCAGGGGCCAACCTCGACGGAAACGCCTTTGCGCTTGGGGTGGCGTCCAGCCCCCACAGAGCTCCAGGCAGACTTGGCACCCGCACTCTGTGGTTGGCCGTCACACTGTCTAAGTAGATTGCGAGGCTGCCCATGAGAGGAATAGGCATAGCATCGCATACAAATGGTGAGGGCAGCACCATCGGAGCATAGCAAAGCGATGCAGTTGTGCCTGAGGGCAGTAAGCACCGCGGACGTCAGCTTTGAATCTCTAGGAGGAGGAGGAGGAGGAGGAGGAGGAGGAGGAGGAGGAGGAGGAGGAGGAGGGGAAGGAGGAGGGAAAGGAGGAGGAGGAGGGGGAGGAGGAGGATGAGACATATGGGGAGGAGGAGGGGAGGAGGAGGAGGGAGGAGGAGGAGGAGGAGGAGCAGGAGGAGGAGGAGGAGGAGGAGGAGGAGGAGGAGATGAAGAGGAGGTGGAGGTGGAAGTGGAGGTGGGGGAGGGAGGATTTTCCTCATCTGGTTTCGGAAGCTGTTTGCCGATCTCGTCCTCTGCGGGGCCGCTCCGGGGCGCGGGGCAGCCAGACGTCGGCCCGATGAAGGGAGAGCCAGCCAAAATGGACCTCGGGAGGGGTCTGGGGAGATCGGTGTTTTGGTTGAAGGGGGAGGGCGAGGATGGACGTCTCGGCAGACGAACAACTCCGAGGTACGCTGCCTCTTGCGGCGTGCGTATCCTCGGGCTGCGGTGGGCCCGGCCGCAGTGCCGGCCCCCGCAGCTTGCCGCAACTAGGGTCTGATTGGCTCTGGAGCGCGCGCGCGGGCAAAAGTTGACCGCGCGCGCGTGGTGGGGAGTGAGGGGGGGATGGTCGAGCTCGCCATAGAGTAGACTTCAAGGGTGTCCAAGCCCACCTTTCAGGGTGAGGCGGCCGTCCGAGAAGTGCCGGAGAATGGGGAGTGCCGTTCACGCTGTGCCGCGGGGCGCTTATGTGGAGGGAGGGGGGAGGAGGGCGTTTAGGAGGGGAAGGAGGCCGAGGCGTGGACGCAGAGATGCCGGAAGCGGCGGTTTACCTTCGACGGCCTCGAGTCCGTGCAGCTCAGGCGCGTTGCTCCCGCCAGGGATGCTGTCCCCTGGACAGCAAGGGCCTCGCGACTTCAGGTGTCCCTCGACCCGCGCTAGAGCTTCCACGACTCTTCCATGTATCTGGGCATCTCTGGATTTACTTCGACCTAGTTCAAATGTCAGTTACTTTGACCTTTACTTCTGCTTAGTCCAACTAGGTTGAAATACTTTTGCGTAAATGTAACTCGATTTGTCGAGCTTGATCCCCGTAACTCGACTTGAGAAAAACCGTCAATCCGTTATGGGCCTGGAATTCCTTGGGGACTTTTGGCGGGAGGCCTCTGAGGGCCCCCGTAGCAAAATCTTCCCGAATCCATCCCAAAGCATGCCTCCCCGATCCTCGAGGGTCGATGGCCAAACTTGGCACTCCGCTGCTGGTCTCTCGCGCCGGGGGATCACACGGTGTAGCAGGCCGAAATGGGGGTGAGGGGGACTCAGGACAGAGGTGAATCGCTCTGGAGCCTTCTGGAACACTCTCTGGGCGTTCTGGAGCGCTCCCATCAAAGGGTGGTCTTATGCCCACCTCCAAGACAGCTCAGACCTCCACCCTTGTACTACGACATCCTGAGTACTGTTCTTCTCAGGAGGGGGACACAACACACAGACACAATTAATCGTCCACTCCCAGGAAAATATGGGAGAATATGGGAGGGGGGGAAGACAACAACCCAGAACATATGAGAGCATATAGGGAATCATTTCATTTGTGTGTATCCATTTGTGTGTCCTTGGGCCCCTTGATCTTCGCCCTCCGAGATTCACCGTGGTCCGATCTTACCTTCGTCCTGGCTCCGTCTTAGGGGGTGGTGCTCGCCCCCCCCCGCCCCCCACACCCGCCCGCACCTGGTCCCGCCCCAGGAGAAGGCGCTCGCCACGAAGCATAGGCGCCCGGCGAGGGGACGGGGATGGGGGAGGTGGATGATGGAGGATGATGGACGTCCAAGGGAGAGGCAGAGGAGGAGGAGGAGGAGGATGAGGAGGAGGAGGAGGAGGAATCGTATGAGGAGGAGGAGGAGGAGGAGGAGGAGGAGCAGGAGGAATCTAATAATAAAACTAACAGACTAATGCTGAGAATACGCAGGATACGAAGACGACGAATACTAATCATTAAAAGAATAAGAAGAATACTACGAATAATAATAATACGAAGACTAAGACTAATACTATGAACCATAATACTAATACGAAGAAGAATTGCACTAATAATAACACCAATAATAAGAATAATACTACGAAGAGGAGGAGGAAGAGGAGGAGGCTGGGGAGGGGGAGGGGGAGGGGGATGGGGGAGGAGGAGGAGGAGGAGGAGGAGGAGGAGGAGGAGGAGGAGGAGACGGAGGGGGAATATGACGAGGGATAGTTGGTGAGGACGCGAGGAGCGGGTGCGGAACTGCACAGTATGGCTGGGTGCATCTGCAGAATCCCCCCTTCCTCCAGAAGCCTCCCTCGCCAGGGCAGAGGCAGACAGCCAGATCGAGTCCCTCAAGGAGCAGCACCAAAAAGAGCAGGACTGCTTTGCTCCCCACCGCCGCGCGGTGGCTCGCCAGCAGTGGCCGTTGGCAGTAGCAATCGCGGTCGTTGAAAGTGTGAGCAGTGGGCGTACGGATGTTGTAGTTGCCTTGGCCTTATGTCTTGGTGGCAATGCCCACGCACGACTACTTCACCATCGTACTCGGCGACGACGTCGATGACGAGTGGGACGATAGCACAGCCAGTTGCAGCATGTACGCCATTTGCAGAGCGTGGGTACAAACCATCAATTTCCACAATATGTATGCTTGGTGCAGCTGGTATGTTAGATTATGCTGGTAGACAGCTTACACAGTGTATCGCGCGCACTACGTGCAGTTTATAGTGGATGCAAACGTTGCGTCAGCCCTGGATCGCTCACATTGTACAACTGCGTGCATCAAATTACGCACTCATGTGCTCTTGCATTTGGTATACGGTTTATGTTTGTTGCACTTCGCTGTTATGCGTTTTGCAGTGCCTCAATATGTTTTGGCTGCCTGAAGGTAGCCCAGGCTTATTTAATGTCTATAAGTTTTACGGTGTGTGGTTTTGCATATTATGCTGCACGATGCCGTGCCATGAAACGCAGTGCAATGTCATGTAGTTGGGGGCCATTTGCAGCGATTTCCCATCACCCCGCCTCTTCCCACGCCGCGCTCGACATATGGTGTCCCACAGGCGGATGTGTAATGACTGTGGCAATATCAGATACGACGCTCTACGCGCACAGCCGCAGCGTACTTGAAACAACTCAGTACATACGACTACACGCCCTTGATGCGCCCACCTAAAATAGAACTTGTGCCAGCATCCCGCAATTAGGGTGATCGGTCACACTTTGCTGGACCATGGACGTGCCAACGGGTCTGGTGTCACATGGCCCGCAGCCCTGGACGGCCCAAACACATACGGCTCAGCGTCTCATGACATTCTTTGTACCCCTTGTGCGCCGACCTGGCGACGGCGTCGCGCTCATCATTATTCACTACTGGTTCCATAGTTGCGACTTCGCAGATGAACAACATCCGATCTTTTGTGACTCTCCGACGTGCATCCTGGTGTGTGTGTGTGTGTGGGGGGGGTGCAAACGCAATCCAACTCGGGCTTCTATCCGCTGCCCTCCGCAAAGCAGCCTCGGTTGCGGATGCTGGTGGACCGTGATCCCCCCGCCCAGTGGGTAAGCGGCTCGCCTCCACCTCAGCTGTATTATGAATGCTAGCGCCCTGGCGCCCAACGATCAAACCCGTGCATGTGCCTCGATGCGGGCCCGCCCAGATTCGACTTGGCGGACAACTCTACGTTTACTTATGCACGTGGCCAGTGCGGAGTGTATTTGTGCGCCCGTTTGGCTGGCCAGCGGTTGTTCCCAACGCTGCAGAGGAGGGCAATGTGTGTGTTTCCCCTTTTCAGATTTTCTTAGCTTGGCGTTAGCCCTTCTGTCCTGGGCGTGACTCTCGAACACTCGTGAGGCGAGGTCGCGACGCCACCGAAGAGTGTGTGTGTGTCCGCCTGCGTGCACGTCAGCGCGCACTTGCGCGCTTCCACATCTCGCACATTCTGCGGCTGCATGTGCGGAGCCTGTTCGCCCGGAAGGCGTGTATGCACGCGAGCATTGCCCGACGCATCTTGGTGTGTGTGTGTGCACGTGAAGGCCCGGCTCCTAGGTTTCGCGGTCCTGGGCAGCTGTCTGCTGTGCATCGGCGTTCCCGTCTTGAAAAGCCGCATGGAAGGCGACGTGTTGTGGGGCCCAGTTTCCCCCCTGGACTTCCAGTGCTCTGCGAGTTCTATTTGTCTCCTGGCTTCTCTCGCTCCTTCCTTCTCTTGCGATCTGAGGCGTTCCAGGAAGGGCCTCGCCTTCGAGGGACCGAGAGTTTTACATCTCTTCCTCAGCAGAAGGCGGCGTAAGGGCGGCGGAATGCGGTAAGGGACGCTGTACTTTTCGGGGATTCAGACTTTCCAGAAGCAGCCATCAGCCGGGCTCCTGAGAGTACATGGAATTTTGCGCGCGATTCGTCCACCTACGACTTGGCCGACAGCGCTTCTGGTTCGCACCTTCTCAGTATACACGATCAGCCAGTTCAGTATTCAGTGGCTCGCGGACGTCAAACGGTGTGTGCATGTGTGTTTGTTTGTGTGTGTGTGTGTTTGTGTGTGTCTGTATGTGTGCGGGCAAAGGATCTTATGATTGTGCAGCATAGCTTGCGAGTTGCCGGTCGTGCCCGCAGCCGCCGTAAGTCGTTGCCTGGCGTCGGAGACATTGGCTTTTGCGCTAGGGAAATGCGGTATGTGTGTATATATTCATACCAGTATATGTAGATTTTCGTGTGTTATGTGTACGGCAGGTTCGCGCCGTGTCGAAGTGGCGGAGACCCCGGTGCAGGCGTGTAAGGTTGAATACTGCCTGTGGCCCAGAATTGGTCAGCATGGAACGATCTGCGGTTCGGAAAGCCGCAATCGTCCATGGTTCAACGATCCACGCGGTGTCCGAAACCGACCCCAGGGTCGTCACGACGCGAACTTGTCGTTTAGCTCTACCGCTGATGCAGCCGTTCTGCCTCGCTGCCGACGGAAAAATGTGTGTGTGTGTTGTGTGTGTGTGTGTTGTTCTGTGTGTTTTGTGTGTGTGTGTGTGTGTGTGTGTGTTGTGTTGTGTGTTGTGTGGTTGTGTGTTGAGTGTTGTGTGTTGAGTGTTGTGTGTTGTGTGTTTGTGTTGTGTGTGTTGTGTGTGTGTGTGTGTTGTGTGTGTGTTGTGTGTGTTGTGTGTGTGTTGTGTGTGTGTGCGTGTGCGCTGCCCCTGGCGCGGCCGCTGCTCCCCTCGCCTCGCCGCTGGCCTGTGAGGGCCCGGTCGCCCTTTCTTGCTCCGCTGGCGCGCGGGCGCCCGCAGGCCTGCTGCTCGGCCAGTGGCGTGGCCCAGCCTGCGAGCCCTTAATAGTGCGTGCGTGCGTGTGTGTGTGTGCGTGCGTGTGTGTCATGTGTGTGTATTGTGTGTATGTGTGTTGTGTGTGCAGGTGTGTGTGTGTGTGTGTGCGTTCGCATATGCATGTGTGTGACCCCTGAGCCGCCCGCCCCGTCCTTGTTTTCCTCCGGCCGCGTCCCTCCTCCCTCCTCTCTCCTGCATGGTGGCACAACTCGGCCCAACGGCACCCCCGCACATTCCATTCATCCATCGCCACCCTCTGCCTGGCCGCCGACGCTAAAAAAGTAAGTATTTGTTTGTGTGTGTGTGTGTGTGTCTGTGTGCGTGTGAGTGCGCGCGCCTCTGTGGGCTGCGATGGGGTGGCCGTGCTTGCTGCAGCTGCTGGCCGGGCGCCTCTCTTCTCCTCCCGGTGTGCCGCGCGCCGGCCGCTGCGGCCGTGGGACGCGGGCGACCCCGCGGCGCGCCGCCGTGCGCGCATGCTCGCGCCCGCCGCGTACGGAGTGTATGCGCCCAGTTGCGCGTCCTTGCCCGTTCATGCGTTGAAGCGGCCGCATCGGTATCTTGTAGCCTGACAAGTCGGGCCTGTTTCTCTACACTTTACAGACAGGGGGAGCATTCAAAAATAGTCCAAAAAGTAGTCGGGGGGCGATGTGGATCATTTTTTTTTTTGTTTTTTTTTTTTTTTGTTGTAATTTTTGAACTTTGTTTTTTTTTTTTTTTCGTCCGAAATCCGGCTGTAGGAGGACATGGCCGACCTAATTGTAGCCCCTCCAGAGAAGGCGCGCTCGCTGGGGCGCAGGCAGATGCCCGCGCACGCGTCGGCACGGGCCGTGCCCGGGCCTGCACTGCCCCCTCTGCGTGAGCCGCCGGCGGACTAGCAAACCGTGCGTGCTCAGGGCGTCTCACTCCAAGAGGGCCACCCCGCGTTGGGGGAGTGGTGAGCATGCTTCTGAAGAGCGCCGCTTCCATCTGAGAAGTCCACTGCCCCAGCCCTGGCCCGCTTGCTTCCCTTCCTGTGTTGGCCGACGCCCGCGCCTCCCGAGGCGGAGCTGGCGGAGGCCAAGGCCCGGCTGGAGTTGGCGCAGGGCGCGGACCGGCAGCGGGCGCAGGATGCGCTGGAGCAGCTCCAGCGGGAGACCCGGCTCGGGGAGACCAGCAGTATGGGCACAACATCTCGGAGGAGGAGAGGGTTGGGAGAGGTCCGGGGAGTAGCGGTGTCGGTGCCTTTTGGCTTCCCGAGCATCATCGAGAATAAATGAAGCCCTGACACTCATACCACAATCTTGCCCCACGCCTTGGGGCCTTGGGGCCCCGTCTTGCCCCCCGCGAGCCAGCTCTGAGAACCAATACCGGCACCTGCTTCTCCCTGCACGTCAACCTGCAGTGGGAAACAGGGGACGCCTGCATTCACCGAGCGCGTTCCACTACTCACAACGTGCCTACTCGCAAACGTCCGAAGCGCACACATGTTTGCCTCGATGTAGTGGATCGTGAACCCCCCGCGGCGAATCCAGGCCATTTGCGCGTAGTTACCTTTGCGAGTAGTGGAACGCGCTCGCCTATGTGTGTAGAGTTTCCCACAGGTCTGGCGGCTTCTGAAGAGCCCGATGACCTCTAGGTCTTCCAGCTGCGGTTTCGCGTGCTGACCCTCCGTCGTGCGGTCCCGGTGGCCGCGCTTCAGAACCGTTGCTGCCCTGGCCGCAGCGGCAGCAACCACCCGGTGTGGAGGAGGGGGGAGGAGGAGGCACGTGCAGCGCTGCGTCAACGAGTAGACGGGGAACATTGATCAGGAGAGGTATTGCGTAGTCCGACGGGGGTGGCTGATGCAGCTTTCATGGACCTCGTGCTGGGAGCTGCGTATCTGCATGCTTCACTTTCGGACGGGTTCTCCGTTTCTTCCTGGCCGTTGAGACGACGAGCTGCTCGAGTCAGTGCGCTGCAGGGGGGAATGGCAGTTGTCCCCAGGCCTTGACCCCCCCAGCTGCGGTAGCTCCGCGTCGTGCCGACGCGGCGGCGATCCTGGCGCAGGCGCTCGAGGTTTTGGGCCTGGAAGCGGCCGACATCGATCGACTCACGCTGCCGCCGGGGGCGCCCAAGAGGGGGGTGAGGACCAGGGGGAGGGGGGCGGGATATCATGGCCAGGGCCACGATATGCCGTGCACATGCCTCTGGCCGTGCTCGAAGAACAGCGCTCCGCGCGCCCCAGGGAGGGGGGTCCCAGTGCAGATCCAAGAAATCCGCGAGGACCGCCAACATCTTGTGCTGATGCCGCTTGTTTGTTCTTCTAGGTGGGGGTGTCGGAGGTGGGTGGAGCCCCCACCTTGCCAAGGCCATCGGTGAAGTGTCCCTGCGTCCGGCAGTCGAGAGGGCGTTGCGGCCGTGCTTTGCTGCGGGCCTGCGCCCACCAGATCTGGTCGAGGGTCGTTTTAAGTCGGGCCTGTCCCTCTACAGGAGGAACATTCACAAGTACTCAAAAAATAGTCTGGGGACTATTTGTTGAGTATTTATTTGATCATTTTGGGATACTTTGGGAGTGTGTTTTATTTTTCGTCGAAAATCCCCCTGCAGGGGGACACGCCCGATTTAAGGGTCGTTTTCACTGCAGGGGCGTTTTCGCAGACGAGATTCTTTCCCGCCGCTGGAGGAGGCCGAGACCAAGCACGCGGGCCGCCACAGTTGCACCGCACGGGCACGCAGCGATCGGCAGGCCGCGCACTAGAGGTCACCCTTGCCTGCCCCAGACATTCCGCCCTTGCTGTTGTTGTTGTTGTTGTTGTTGTTGTTGTTGTTGTTGCTGCTGTTGTTGTTGTTGTTGTTGTTGCTGTTGCTGTTGCTGTTGCTGTTGTTGTTGCTGTTGTTGTTGTTGCTGTTGTTGTTGCTGTTGTTGTTGTTGTTGCTGTTGCTGCTGCTGCTGGTGCCGTTGCCGTTGCTGTTGTCGTTGTTGCTGTTGCTGCTGGTGATTGTTGTTGTTGTTGTTGGTGTTGTTGTCGTTGTCGTTGTCGTTGTCGTCGTCGTCGTCGTCGTCGTCGTCGTCGTGGTGGTGGTGGTGGTTGTTGTTGTTGAACTCTCATTACTGAAGAGTTACTATTGTTGATCCACCCCCTCTGGTGCACATTGTATTTTTCAATTGAAGTGCCCCTCCCGGCATTCGCACCCTGCTTTCTATCAGGGAAAGTCTTCCTCCTCAAATTGTGCCCCTGGCCTTCGGTTTACAACAACAACGGCTCCCGCTGCATATTTCCTCGAAATTTACTCCGGTCCTCCGCTCCCGCTTGAGATTTCCTCGCAATTTACTCCAGAATCGCGCTCCCGCCCGAGACTTCCTCGCAATTTACTCAGGCGCCGCGCTCTTGCCATTCAGGAGTCGCGTGTCGCTGGGGACTTCTTTCAAATTGACTTAGGAATCGCTCTCTCGCTGGGAGCTTCCTGGCTAATCACGCAGAACTCACGATCGATCCGCCTGGTCGGCCCGCCCGTCAGGGTCATGCCCTTCGTGCCCAATGCTGGCTCGCGCCCTTTGTGCCTCATTGCTGCCCTTCGTGGCTCCTCCCCTTGTGGCCCAGTCGCTGCCCTTCGTGGCCCCGATGCTGCCCTCAGTGGCCCCTCGCAGCCTTTTGTGTCCCATATATATATATATATATATATATGCCCCTCGTGGCCCCCAACTGCACGTGCCAAGTAATGAAGATGTACCCGCACTCTCTCGCCTGAGACTTCCCCACAATTCATTCAGGACTCACGCTTTGATCCGCCCGCCGGCCCCGCCCGTTAGGGCCGCCCGCCTGACTTGCCTGTGACGGCAGGCCCGGCGGCTCGCTTGGAAGCTCGCCGGGTGCTTTCACGTCCCGCACGCCCGACCCGCCCGTTAGGGTCCGCCCGCGGGTCTGCAGGCCCCGCCCGCCCGACCCGTCCGTTGGGGACCGTTGCCCGACCCAACCGTCTGAATCTGCCGCTTGTTTTCCGGATCCTCTCTAAAGCCCCCCACCTTCTAATCTCTCTTGTCCGCAGTTCTGCTCCCTCCCTCTTGTTCCTTGCATCCCTCCCTTCCCCCATTGCTTTCCTCCTCACTTTCTCTCTCTCTCTCTCCCTCTCTCTTTCTGTCGCTCTCTCTCTCTCTCTTTCCTTTCTCACTCCTCTTGCTCTTTTAGAGGCTGCGCCCAACACACGTGGCAGGTCAGGAAGATGTACCCCCCAGATGGGGGTACGATCGACGACGAAGAGGGCGGGCATCGGGGGTTTAGTATGTACAAGGTGAGGTACGCGCGAGCAGATAGGAGCGAACAGTCTTAAATTACTGTTGTCGTTGTCGTTGTCGTTGTCGTTGTCGTTGTCGTTGTTGTTGTTGAACATTATTCCTTCTAAAGAATTATTATTGTTGGGACCCCTGGTGCGCGACCTCTGCGCCGCGCCTAGGCCGCAGCTACATTTTCATCATTTTTTCGCGAAAGCTTCAGAAAAGTGGATGAGCTCCGGATCCGGTTTTTTGTTGACGCTCGTTTTCCCTTGCAAAAAACAATAGAAAATGAAAATTCTTGTTTTTACTTGATCAAATTGCAAGAATCCCTTGCAAAAAATAAGGTAAAGTGGACATTCGTGCGCGCAAGACGAAATCCTTCCAAAACCTTAGGTTTCGTAACGATTTTAACATAAAAACATCAAAAACCCAATGGTTTTCTCAGAAAAAATTGTCAAAATGTCCTTCCGCGCGCTCTTGCGGATTCCTAGGAAACCCACCAGATTTTAAACATTTCTGTTAAAAGGGCCTTTGCGAGGAACCTTTTCAGGTGCTTCGACCTTCTGCAACAACGGTTGCGAGCCTACGAGGGCCACCATCCCTTGCAAAAAATGACACGAAGTGCACATGCGCGCGGCCGCCGCGCGCGCGTGCCGAAATCCTGCCAAACATAATGTGATTTCAATAATTTCAAGATGCGATGTTCCGAAAACATATGCAAACGCAAGACTTTCTCATCCGAAAAATATCAAAATCCACCCGCGGGCTCTTCATGAATCTTTAAAACCCAAGATGGCCCCAAGAGGCGCTCAAGATGGCCCCAAGAGGCGCCCATGAGGCCGCAAGAGGCGCCCAAGATGGTGTGATCAACCTCTGCGGGTGTGTACTCCACGCCAGTGTAGTATCCACGATCGTCCGCGCGCCACGAAGTGAAGTGTCCTGACGTCATAGGGCGGGAAGCTGGGTGTGGGTGGTTCCCGAGAGTCGTGTGGATGTTTGGTAGAGCTTGCATTGCCCCCCCACGAAGTGGGGGTATTGGCTGGCGTCGCATGAAAACCCTGGCACTGGGGAGAACACTGAGCGTTCGGGTAAAATGATTGTTGTTGTTGTTGTTGTTGTTGTTGTTGTTGTTGTTGTTGTTGTTGTTGTTAAGGTTTTGGTTTCCGGTTTTGTGTGTATGCATCTATACATGTGTGTATGCATGATATACGTACGTATGGATGTATGTTTGAGTGTATGTATGCATGTATGAATGCATGTAAGTACGTTTGCATGTATGTATGTATGTATGTATGTATGTATGTATGTATGTATGTATGTATGTATGTCTGCATGTTTGTATACGTATATATATGTATATATAGGTGTACACACATATCTACATACACAAATCTACACACATACATATATATAACCCAAAGATATGAGGTCCCCAGAAGTTCCGACCCTTTCACAGGGGTGGGCTTCTCATATCTAGCTTTCTCTTGGCGGCCCTCGATCCCGAGCACGGTCCCCGGAGGCCGAGAGCTCAGAGACACACGGATTGCGTAGGGCCCCTTGCTGCGGAGGCAGGTTTCTTGAAGTCTATAAGTACAGAACGTTCAGGGTCATGTGAACATGTCAGGGGTAACGATAGGGGGGGATAGGCATAGGTGGGGATGCGTCGACCCCCAATCGACCATTGATCGCCGATATGGGCCCGATAGCCCCAACCTGCCCAGCAACGTGCGGGCTCACGATCGGCGACCTATCGCCGATCTATCGGTGATGTATCACAGATTCCAGGTCGATGTGTCCTCCCCCCTATACGCCAGTCCCCCCCTTATCGTTGCTGCTCAATTTTACCCAGAAAGGATTACGATGACGCGCAGAAGCATGCCGGAAGTCACGCCCCGCGGCGGTCTTCGGAGCTTTCATAATTTCGCAGCAGGTGCGCAAAACTGTGACGAACGTCGACCCGCATGGTATCGCATTTTCCACGTTCGATTTAGAGTTTGTTGGGGCATTTGTTGAGGAGTCGGCTGGGGTGTTGCGATCGGTGAGGTCCACCTCGGCAGTATGCTTCTTCAGCAGTCGGGCCCCTTTCGAAGAGCGGCTGAAAGACTTCTGCCTTGTTTCCTGTGGCGGCTTCTTGGGGATCTTTTGGGAGCTCTGAGGTGTTTTGGGATGGGTGCTTCTTCAGCGCCTCCTAGGTGCTCTTCGGAGGCTCTTGGGGGCCTTTCTGGGGCTTCGTGGGTGCCTCTTCGGGCGTCTTCGGAGCCTCTTGGGGCTGCTTTGGGTGCCTCTTGAGAGCATCTTGGCGTTCTCGCTGGGGTCCTGCGTCAGCCTCTGATGGGTATCGGATGCGAAGAAGCGGTTTTGGCAACAATCGTATGAGGCGTTCCAGGAAGGGCCTCGCCTTCGACGATCGAAAGAGTATCCATCTTTTCCTCGGCGGAAGGCGGCGGAAGGTCGGCGGAAGGCGGCGGAAGTAAGACGAGGCTACCTTCGCCGGCAGAAGGCCGGCGGAGGGCGGCGGAAGTAAGAGATGCGCCCCCAAGAGAAGACCAGGTTTTTGGGTTCGGAGTTTCCAGAATTCGCCATCTGGGTTTCCCTTGGGCTCTTGTGGGTCCTTGGCGTTGGATGTCTCGGAGGGCCACGCTTGCGTGCCGCCGATGTGGAGCCGCCGCCCGCGCGGATCGCCCGACGGGGCCCGCCTGCGCGGAGCCCCCTTGGCGCAGGGTGCGCTGGGCCTCGAGCCTTCAGGGGGCGTTAACCACACGCGAGAGTGACCCTTCGCGGACCCAAGGGGGCCCACCGATCGCTGAGCGCGATGCGATGGCAGCGGCCTGCGGGCATGGATTTGGCCACCTCGTGCCCCCCCGAGCCGCGCACCAAAGGTCACCCGTACCCCGGGTCACTCTTGCGTGTGGCCGATTCTGGCGGTCGCCGACCAAGACTGGCGACGGGAGTGCAGAGGAATCTTTTCCGCTTGGGCCGCGATCGGCCGCCATGCACTGCATCTCTGCTCCGCCCTCCGGTCCCGTCGTCGGCGCTGCTCGTTCGGCGCTGCACGGTAGGCAAGTTGGCCCGCAGAGCCCCGGGGGGGGGGGGGGGCGCAGCGCGTCGCCTCTTTGTCTTTTCGCTCGGGCTCGATCCAAAGCAAGTGATGGGCTTGTTTTCCACCACCACCACTATAAGTTGGAGGGGGAGGGAGTCCTCCTCCTCCTCCTCCTCCTCCTCCTCCTCCTCCTCCTCCTCCTACTCCACCTCTTTGTTCTCCTCCTCGTCCTCCACTTCCTTCCCCTCTCCAACTTATGGTGGTGGTGGTGGTGGAAAACAGTCCCATCAACAAGTGCTGAGTCTGGTGCTCCCCCCCGAGCTGAGAGCGGGGAGCTGCCTGCGCGGCGGCTGCGGCGCCGCCAGGGCCTCTCGGGTGCAGAGGCACGCCTCTGGAATCCTGGCGATCGAGAGTTTGTGAGGCTCGTCGCCCCTCTTAGCAGAGGCACGCCCCGGAATCCTGGCGATCGAGAGTTTGTGAGGCTCGTCGCCCCTTTTAGGTCTCTGCCCAGGCTCCTCGTCGCCACTGCTGGATTCCCCTCGGAGTCCTTCTCAGAACGCGCTCCTGGAGCAGCTCAGGGGCCGACATTGGAGAGGAGTGCCCAGACCTGGCCTGAGATCCTGGCGCCGCTTTCTTGTTCTCGCCCGGCGGTTTCGCCCCGATTCGGGCCCCAGCCAGGGCGTTCGCAGACCGATCTGGTTCGGAAAGTTCCGCCGAATGACAGGGCCTGTAGAGCTGTGGTCGTGATCGGGGACGTCAGCGGCTCGTGACCGGCCGCTCTCTAGGAGTGTGACGCACGTATGGGCGAAGAGTTGCCTGGCGACGGATTCATGCTCGGGGCGTCCTGGGTGCCCGTCGAGTGGTGTCTTGGGGGGGTCTGTTGAGGGTACTGCGCGTGTGGCAGGGGGACCGGTTTATTTGGAGGCCGGGGGTCTTTGGTGTTCAGTCCTCAGGAGGTCAGTTGAGACTTTGCAGGCTTCTGGAAGCCCTGTCGGTGGCACTTTCGGGTCCCCGTCGACAGCCGAGGGAGTCTCTCAGGGGCTTGAGGCCTCTCGTTGGGCCTCTTGTGCTGTTCTGGGCGGCCGTTTGGCTTCATTTAGCTACCAGCTTTTGGCACACGTCACCTGACGCTTTAAGGTGATCACCCCCCTGAGGGCCGACCGGACCCGGGGGGAGGGCAACGTCTGGACGAACTTTTTGCCTTCGGGACCCAGGACTCGGGACTCAGGAGTCAGGACTCAGGAGGAGGTGGAAGAGGAGGAGGAGGAGGACGTGAGTGATCATGACGCTGATGCTGATGAAGAGGCTGGTAGGATTCAGGAGGAGCAGGAGGAGGTGGAGCATGCCAGCTAAGTATCCTTGGCAAGGATCGCTTGCAGGCCTTTTCGAAGTATTCAGTGGCTGTCGGCGATGCCGGCGACCTTGCTTGGGTCATGGACGAACGCTTCTCTGGGATGCTCCCTACGGTCTCGTGGGAGGTTGTTCGGGAGCTCTTTGGAGGGGCTGTGTGGGTGCTTTTGGGGCCTGTTGGGGCCTCTTGGGGCCTCTTGGGGCCTCTTGGGCCGCCTCATGGGGGTGTCTTGGGGGCCCCTTGGAGGTATGTTCAGGGTATGGGCGGCAATCTTTCCAGAACAGGCTCGCAAGGCCCGTTCGCATATTATCTTGGTCCCCTCTCGGGTCCCTCTCGGGTCCATCTTGGGGCCCTCTTGGGCGCGCCGCCCCTGGGGGAACTGAGAAGGAGGAGGAGGAGGAGGAGGAGGAGGAGGAGAAGGAGGAGGAGGATGGCGAGGATGATGTGGAAGAAGAGAACGTGGATGAGCATGACGCTGACGCTGATGAAGGGGAGGGGGAGATTGAGGAGGAGGAGGAGGAGGAGGAGCAGGAGGAGGAGAAAGAGGAGGAGGAGGAGGAGGAAGAGGAGGAGGAGGAGGAGGAGGAGGAGGAGGAGGAGGAGGAGGAGCATGTCAGCCAAGTATCCTTCGTTGGGGTCGCTCGAAGGCGTCTTCGATGTAACCAGTGGCGTTGCGAAGCCCACGACTGTGCTTGGGACGTGAACGAAGGCCTCGTTGGGATGCTTCTTAGAATCTCTTGGGAGGCCTCTCGGGGGCCTCTTGGAGGGGCTGTGTTGGGCCTCTTGGTGCGTCTTGGGCGCCTCTTGGGGGTGTCTTGGGGGCTCCTTGGGGGCTTGTTGAGGGTCTCGGCGGCACTGTTTCGGGGACGGGCTCCCGCAGCCCCCTTGCTTTCGCCGCATGAGCCTCTCTTCAGTCCCTCTTAGGGCCCTCTTGGGGGGCCTCTTGGGCCCTCGTGGGGGCCTCCTGGGCCGCCTTGAGGCCGTCTTGGGCCATGCTTGACCCCTCATGGGTGCCTTTTGGGCCGTCTTGGAGCGATCTCGGTCTCTCCTGGGCTGTCTGGGAGTGCTGAAAGCTCGAAACGACGAGAGCGCCCAAATCCTTCAACCACCTACGGGAAACAGTTTATTTTGATCTTTTGGGGCCCCCGCGGAGGGTAAACTTGGAGCTCTCCTGGGGCGTCTTGGGGGCTCCTGAGGCCGTCTTGAGGCAATCGTGGGCCTTCTTGGGACGCTCTCGGGCAATCTCGGGCCCTCTTGAGCTGTCTGGGGGCCCTCGTCGAGCTCTCTTGGCTCGTCTTGTGGCCTTCTTGCGTCTCGTGGCCGTCTGAGGCCGCCGGAGCCCTTTGCATAAGGGGGTCCGCGAGGGACCGCGGCCCCCTCGGAGGGACCTTCAGGGAGGCCTTGACCAGGCCCTGGTGAGTGAGTGGCTTTGGGCTCCCTCCGTCGCGCGGGCAGCAACAATTCACAGCAGGAGGCAGAGAACAAGATCGTTACATTGGACATTGAAAATTGATGATGGGCCTGCTTTCCACCACCACCACCATTAGTTGGATGGGGGAAGGAGAAGGACGACGAGGAGGAGGAGGCGGAGGAGGAGGAGGAGGAGGGGGAGGAGGAGGAGGAGGAGGAGGACCCCCTCCCCCTCCAAGTTATGGTGGTGGTGGTGGTGGTGGAAAACACGCCCATCAATTCAAACCAGGGCAGAGCACAGTTCACCTCATCCGCGCAGCCTGGTGGTCCCGCGAGGAGGCCGCCCGATCACGGTGTTGCACTGTTCCCGCGACGTTGGCTCTCAGGGAGGGGCAGGGACAGGGGGGGGGGGGGACTCGCCCAGTGGGGGAGGCATCGACCCCCAAGCGCCCATTCCTCGCCGCCAGTGGGGCCTGGGCCCTCCACTCCGCCCCGAGGCGTCCGAATTTCGCCATCGGGGGCCTGTCGATGATCTATCGGCCATGCATCGCCTGTTCCAGGTCAGCCAGCCCCCCCTTCGTCAGATTCGGGCGACGGCCCGTTTTTCGTCGTCCTTGGCCGCTGGAGGCCGTCTCCTGGCCCGGGCCGTCAGAAAACGGCTCGGGACGAAAAGCCAGCCCCAGGGAGCAGGTCGAGATCCAGGGGGGCCGGCGCCACGAACAGACATGCGACGTCGGAGGAGGGGGCTTACAGTGGAGGCCCATGCCAAGAAACGCCCTGCTTGCCTCCAGGGTGCCCTGGGTTTCTTTGGCTTCGATGGCTTTGCGATGGAAAGCGTGACGTTTCCGCACCAAAAGTCAATGGACGTCCTGGGATCTCAGGGTTGGGTTTCTTGTGGCAGGTTTCTTGTGGTCGGGCCCCTGCTGTAAGCCAGGCCCGCCCGTGCAGGCGTCTGCCAGCCAGGCAGGGCTAGAGCGGCCGTCCCTGCCTGCGATAGCGGGCGGGAGGGCTGGGAGGAGAAGCGCACACATGCAACACACACAGACGCACACAGACACACACACAGACACACAGACACACACACACACACACAGACACACACACAGACACACAGACACACAGACACACACACACACAGACACACAGGCACACACAGACACAGACACACAGACAAACACACACACACACAGACACACACACAGACACACACAGACACACACAGACACACACAGACACACAGACGCAGACACACACAGACACACACAGACACACAGACGCACACACACAGACACACAGACGCCTCCAGCCTTCCGGGGCCCTCGTCGGGCCTCGGGGGCCTGCAACCCAAAAACACAGCTCCGGGCGATACAAGTTCGGGGGCGGCCAAGAAGGGGGTGGTGGCTCCCACCCGGCGCGCCCGCGTGCGCGTTCTCGTCGCAGGTGGTCGCGATTCGCCTCGTCCCGCTGGCGGGATGCGTTTTTCCCCGCCCGCCCGACCCTGCTGCGCGAGCGCAGTGGTGTCGTGATGGCTCCTGGGGGTGTCGAGGCTGGGCTGGCCCAGCGCCTGGCGAGGGGGAAGCGTAGGCGAGGTTGCTCGGCTCCGCGACGCCGACTCCGCCCTCCCCCTCACCGCCTGGCCTGGACCTGCGCCAGTCGACGGCTGGGGGGTGGATACCATGGCGTCGGCCATGATATTTTGTCAGATTTTATGGCGCCTCTTCTCAGGCGATCGCAAACATGGATTAAGGGGGCGTGGATTAGCGACGGGTCCCGTTCCCCTGGGAAATCGCGGATTTCCGCCGCCGAGCGAGGCGGCACGGGCTGCATTTTGGGGAGGGCACCTCCCCCGATCCATGGATTTGGCGACTGCGCGCCAAATCCATGGATCGCCAATCCATGTTTGCGCGCCCACGATCTTCCTCTATTTCGTTACGTCCCTGGCCCCGCGTTGGGCCGTGCACGTGCCGCCGGCCATGATTTGCGCCCCCCCCCTCTCTTGGACGCCCCCCCCGTGGGCCGCTCCCGAAGAGTGCTGGTCCCCTGGGAGAGCGGGCCCAGACCTCCGCGAGGTTGTCCGGCTGGTCTGGAGAGGCCGCCGCCCGTCCGTTGCTTCCGTTCCGAGTCGGCTGCGCGTAAGAGTGACCTGTCGCTGGAGTGAGGGGCCCCCCTATCCCAGTATCGTTTCACCAATCCCCATTCCCATCCCCATCCGCATCCCCTTCGAGACGCCCACCAAATTACCGCCCCAGTTGGGGATACACCCCTCGAAACCCGAAGCGAACGACCTATATCCCCATCTAGGGGGGTAAATCGACCAGGGGGGCCCAGGCCACGCCGCTGGGGATGGGGATCGGTTAAACGACACTCAGGAGTGAGGCCCCCCCCAATCGCCGAACGCGATGCGGTGGGAGCGTGTTGCGCGCTTGTGTTTGGTCCCCGCGCGGCCCCCGACGAGCCGCGCACCAATGGTCAACCTTACCCTAGGTCACTCTTGCGTGCAGCCGACACTCTTGAGGTCCAGGGAGCATCGGTAGGGCGGGCGCGCAGCCCGGATCTGGCGGTTCCCCCTCCCTCCTCTCCCCTCCTGAGGGGTCCCCCGCACGGTGCCCGTCGGCCCCCCTGCGGAGTTCCCCTTCCCCCCTCCCCCGCCCCCGCAGGAGCGGGAGGACAAGGAGGCCTTCCACCAGGAGCGCGAGGCGCGTGCCCGGGCGGAGCGCGGGGCAGGGTGGGGAGGACGGTCGGGCAGTGCCAAGGGATGCGCCACTAGGGGGTCGTCACTCCTTCCTGGAGATCGAGGACTGCGGAGGAGGGGGGCATCGAGGATCGATAAGGTTTTTGGAGTCTCTTGCCGTCTTTGGCGGGTGGGGCTGAGGACGCATGATGCAGTGGGGGCCCATGCCAAGAAACGCCCTGCTTGCCTCCAGGGTGCCCTAGGTTTCTTGGGCTTCGATGGTTTTGCGATGGAAGGCGTGACGTTCCCGCACCAAAAGTAAATGCACATCCTGGGGTCTCAGGGTTGGGTTTCTTGTGGTCGGGCCCCCACTGTGTCGCAGGGCGTCAGCTGTAAATCTGCACCGATCCTGGCCAGGCCCATCCTGAGCAGGATGTCGGTGTCTCCGCCCTGCTGCCCTCGCCAGTGTGCAGGCCCCCCTACTCTGGGGCCAGAGCAGACAGGGCCGGGGGGTCGCGCTGCATGGCCCGTGCAGCAGGGGCGTTGCAGCCCGATCCCGAGCCCGATTCTCTCCGCCACGACGTCGCCGATGCGTCGTCGATGCATCGGCGATGTGGTGAGATCCTCCGACCCGGCCCCACTCGGGGCGGCCTCTTCCAAGCAAGCGGGCCGCCACTGCCGTGTGGCACGTGTTGCCCTGCAGGCCGCGCACCAGGTGTCACCCTTGCCAAGGGAATGTGCGTGCAGACCCGGCGTCGGCTTGCAGCTGGCGTCGGCGGGCAGGGCGGCACCCGGGCTGGCACAGCGTGGTGGTGTGCGGAGGTCCGGGAGACCTCGGGCGACGAGATCTACACACATCCATCGCCCCTGGCCAGGTCCACCCTGGGCGCAGGATCACGCAGGATCGGTGTATGTGCCTCCCTGGCCAGCCCAGGGAGGTATGTACACCGATCCTGGGCCCAGAATGGGCCTGGCCCGGGGCGGTGGACGTGTGTAGATCTCTTGGGTCGGCGGCGAGCCTATAGGGGGAAGTCGGACGGGGCGGGCCTCCTCAGAAGGCTCGAAAGGCTTCTGGCCTTTGAGGAGTTTTCTAAGCCATCTCCGAAGACGGATACAGTTTCTCACAAGGCCAGAGGGCTTCTGAGAAGCACGGCCGCTTTCTGAGAAGGCCTGCCCCCGCTCACTTCCCCCCCAGGGTGCATGGACCCCCTGTTAAACGCAACCACTTGGCTTTCGCGCTGGAAGGCCGCTGGAAACTGCCGAAGACCACCGAACACGGCCGAATGCCGACAGGAGGCCGCAGAAGGCCGCCGAAGACCACCGAAGACCGCCCAAAGCCGATGGGTAACAAGGGGTACATGGCCGAATGCGTAGGATTAAGTCGGGCCTGTTCCTCTACAGGAGGAATATCCAAACATTGTTAAAACATTGTGTGGGGACGACTTTTCTAGCATTTTTGGATAATTATTTGGGTATCTGGTATTTTTCGTCCAAAATCCGCCTGTAGGGGGACATGCCCAACCTAAGCGTAGGATCTCGTCGCCCTGAGACCAGCGGGGTCGCCCGCGAGGGCATCGGTGGCCAGGCCGGCGCCCTCGGCGGCCGCGCGCGAGCCAGGCAGCCCTGCAGGCGCACGCCAAGGCGTGCCGGGAGCAGGAGCAGATCGCGAGCGAGAGGGAGACAGCCCTGCGCGAGCTGGCGGAGCGCTGTGTTTTTTTTTTTTTGCTCTCTCCTCCTCCTCCTCCTCCTCCTCCTCCTCCCCCTCCTCCTCCTCCTCCGGCGACTTCGTCAGGCGCCCTTCGGCATGTTTTGCAAGGCGGGGCCTTCTGACAGGGGGAGGCGGAGAATCAGCAGCAGCAGCAGCAGCAGCAGCAGCAGCAGCAGCAGCAGCAGCCAGCAGACAGACCTAGTCGCGGAATGCTGCCTCTTCCATCGTCCTCTTCGTCTCCTGCGGCACGTTGTTTTCGAACGTTAAACAGTTGCATACAGTCGGACTGAGGTGTAAGATCGAGGTCAGTTCGGGGAGGGCACCCTACTGTTTTTCGTGTGTGTTGGATGTTTTTGTGCTTCCTGGGGAGGCTACCCTTGGATGCTCTGTGTGTTTTGGCCGGCGGAGGGTTTCATGTTCTTGAAGGATGTTTTTGTGTCCTAGGTTCAGCTGTAAGCATCGACTTCCAGAGGTCCGCGCGGATTTCTTGGGTCGTCGTGAGGCCGTCCCTTGCGGCGCCTCCGTAGCGCCGCCCCATGCGCGCTGGAGGCGCCAGGCAGAGGGCCCGGCGCCGATCCAAGAAATCCGCGCGGCCCTCCGACAATGTAATGTTGATGTAGTTGTTTCTTCGTCGATGCCCCCCAGAACTCGTAGTTGTCTCATCGTCGCGTATGTAGTTGTTTCGCCGTCGTTGTTGACGAACGAACATCACACACCCATACCCATAGGGAGGTCGGAGGGATGAGTACTGGCTATGGGTATAGGTGCGGGTTGTCGGCCCCCTGGGAAGGCTTCCGTTCGGGCGGGGGCCCCCAACCGACAACACGCAACCACAGCCCCGCCCGTCCCCCTATGGGTATGTGTGTGTGTGTTGTCCGTTCGTCAGTTGTTCCTTCGTCGATGTCCCCCGCAGAACCGCAGAACTCGTCTGCATACCCCAACTTACTCCAGGCAGCTGCACCTCATCGCCGCTTGCGAACCTCTTCCTTGTTCTGCCGTGCCATGGGGCCCTGCTCCCTGGAACGAACATCGGCCTGCCAATGGGTGCCCTGCGGGGGGGTTCTTGTTCACCGGTGGCCCTGCGGAGCTCAGAGGAGTCTTGGGACGCCCTGGGAAGCTCCTTGGCGAAATATGCTTCCCTCGCCGCAATCTATGACACAACGAGCAGCTTGGGGTTGTAAGGGGCTCGCGGTCCCTGGAGTCCTTCCATGGTTGTTCCTCTGGCGCTCTTCGTGCACCCGGGCGTCTTCGCGCCACCGTGGAGGCAGCACCGGGGGCGGCTCCGCTGGCGGAGGAGGCCGGCGGAGGCCCGCGGAGGCTTCCGGCAGTAAGAGATGTGCCCCCCCAAAGGCGTGATCTTTTTGGAGCCCAGGTCTTCACTGAGCGCGTTCCACGACTCGCACAGTGCTTGCTCGCAAACGTCTGGTGAACACATGTTCGCTTAGATGTAGTGGATCGTGCATCCTCCGCTGCGGATCCAGGCAATTCTAGACGCTTCGCGTATCCCCACCAGCCCGTCCAGAAATGAGCCCCAGAGGAGTGGAGGTGATGAGGGAAGCGGGGGAGCATGCAGAAGAACAAAGAGCGGGTTAAGCCGCCATACGTTCCAAGAGGGGGAGGATGTAGGAGGAGTCGTCGTCGTCGGAGTAGGAGGAGGAAGACGAGGAGCAGGAGGAGGAGCAGGAGGAGGAGGGGGAGGAGGAAGAGGAGGAGGAGGAGGAGGAAGATGAGGAGGAGGAGATGGAGGAGGGCGAGGACGAGGAGGACGAGAAGGAGGAGGAGGAGGAGGAGGAGAAGGAGGAGGAGGAGGAGGGGGAGGGGGAGGAGGGAGGAAGGAGAAAAAGAGGAGGAGGAGGAGGACAATGGCGAGCTTGGGGGCCTCTTGGGCCGTCTTTGGGGCCTCTTGGCGGTCCCGGGGGCCTCTTGCGTATCTCGGGGAGCTTCTTGTGTCCTTTTGAGAGTCTCTTGGAGGCCTCTTGGAGGCCTCTTGGGGGCCTCTTGGGGCCTCTTGGGGCCCTCTTGGGGCGCTCTTGGGGCGCTCTTGGGAGCCTTCGGGGCGCTCTTGGGGCCATCTTGGAGGAGATCTATCAAGAAGGGGGGGTTGCTTATTAGCGTTGCCCCTCTAGAGTGCCTCGAATCGCCTCTTGGGCCTTCCTAGAGGCCAAAATCCGTCCAAAACCTAAGGAAAATCAATGTTTTTTGCTTTCTCGCCTTTTCGCTCTTGGAGCCGTCTTGGGCCATCTTGGGAGCATCTTGGGGCCTCTTGGGGGTCTCTTGGGAGCCTCTTGGGGGCATCTTGGGGGCCTCTTGGGGCCTCTTGGGGCCCTCTCGCTCTTGGGGCGCTCTTGGGGCGCTCTTGGGAGCCTTCGGGGCGCTCTTGGGGCCATCTTGGAGGGAGGATCGATCAAAGAAGGGAGGGTCGTATATTAGCGCTGCCCCTCTAGAGTGCCTCGAGTCGCCTCTTGGGCCCCCCAAGAGGCCAAAATCCTTCCAAAACCTAAGGAAAATCTATGTTTTTTGCTTTCTTTCTCGCCTTTTCGCTCTTGGAGCCGTCTTGGGCCATCTTGGACTCTCTTGGGGCCTCTTGGGGGTCTCTTGGCAGCCTCTTAGAGGCTTCTTGGGGGCCTCTTGGGGTCTCTGGGGGCGCTCTTGGGGCGCTCTTGGGGCGCTCTTGGGAGCCTTCGGGGCGCTCTTGGGGCCATCTTGGAGGAGATCTATCAAAGAAGGGGGGAGCCTCAATTAGCTCTCGCCCCTCTAGAGTGCCTCGGATCGCCTCTTGGGCCCCCCCAAGAGGCCAAAATCCTTCCAAAACCTAGGTAAAATCAATGTTTTTTGCTTTCTCGCATTTTCGCTCTTGGAGCTGTCTTGGGCCATCTTGGACGTCCCAACGCGTCGCGGAACGCCTCGTCCAGGTCAGTGGGGAGGGGTAAGGGGAGGGGTAAACCCCTCCCCGAAGGGGAAGAAGGGGGTTGGCAGAGGAAACTCTCTAGACCACCTACGCCCTAAAGGGCTGGTGGGATTTGCGAGTAGTTATTTTGCGAGTGGTAAGTCGCGCTTGTCTGTCTAGATTTCTGGAGTCGGAGAGTTGGTCCCTTCAGCGTCTTCTATTACAGCTTGCGCCGATCACCCAGGACCCTCCCCACTTCTCCTTGACCCTGCATGTCTTCGTCAGCTTCTGAGAGCTGGCCCGGTTTACCCCCTGCGCACGTTCGGGGCTGCGCGAGCAGGGCTTGCCCAGCGTTAGGGCGTGAATCTGCCTTCGAGCTGGCCCCTGTTTCTTTTGTGTGTTGCTGTTTGGTATGCTTCTCTGCTGCTTTTTTGTCAGATTGTCGTTCAACGTTTCAGCCATGGCTATAATCGTCCTGAGTGCCACCCAATGACTTCCCTCCTCCTGGTTCGGGTGTTGCTAGAAGTACCCCTGGCCCAAGGTACCCCCAGGATTCTCGGGGTGGCCCAGACGGCCTCCAGGGCACCCCTCACGAGGCCCAGAGGGCCCCAGGGGCTCAGAAATGGAGCGAAAAGTTGGGGGCACCTTGGGCCAGGGGCACTTCTGGCAACACCCGACTGGTTAGAAGCGCAGGTGCGGTCTTGCGCTGCCGCAGCTAATCCTGCACGGCGCGTCGGCCAATCCTGCACGGCGCATCGGCCCGACCGCCCCCCCAGCCATCCACGGGGGTTGCTTGTGCCGACGCGATGAGGAGAGCGGACATATCAAGGGAAAGGGGCTCTTCCTCTGTGATACTTCGGCTATCCCCCTCTTCTCCTCCCGCCACTCTTCTCCCCTACCAGCCCTTGTTTTTCAGGCTTCTCCTCCTCCCTTTCCCTCCTCCCCCTGCTTATCCTCCCTCCTCCGTCGTCCATCCCCCGACTCTTGCTGGTCTCTTCCCTCCCCCTCTCTTCCTCCTCCCCTTCCTCCTCATTTTCCTCTTCGTCCTGTTCCTCTTGCTTCTGTCTGTCCTCGTGCTATTCTTTTGTTTCACTGAGTATCGGCGGCCTTGCAGTGCCATGCGTGACAGCCGTGGGAATGAGGGCGTTTTTTATCCGTGCATGTTTCTGGATGTCGCGCCAGTGTGCAATGTCGCACTCACCCTATACACACATAAATACATACACACATACATACATACATCCATACATACATACATACATACATACGTACGTACGTACGTACGTACGTACGTACATACACACATACATACATACATAAATACATACATACATACATACACAGACAGACAGACATACATACATACATACATGCATGCATGCATACATACATACACACATACACACATACACACATACATACAAACATACATACATACATACATACATCCATCCATACATACATACATACTCACACACATACATACATACACACATATATACATACATACATACATACACGCATGCATGCATGCATGCATACATACATACATACATACATACATAACTAAGTAGTGTGTATGCACTTATATATATGTATATATAGTATAGATGTTTTTTTACTCTCTCTCTCTCTCTCCTTCTCCCTCCCTCTCTCTGTCTTCTCTCTCTCTCTGTCGTTTGTTTCTCGTTCTCTCTCTCTGTCTGTTTCTTTCCGGGGTAATCCTGGGCTCCGGGATGGTCGATACACCCTCTTAGCTTCGGCCAGGAGGGTGCATGCGCTATGCCGGGGCCGTGGATGTCCCTAGCCAGCCATGGTGTCAATTTCTCTCTCCTTGTCTCTTAACCCTCGCTATGTGTATGTATGTTTATCTGTATGTGTGCATGCATGCATGTATGCATGCATGCATGCATGTATATGTAGGTATGTATATATCTATATATATGTCTACATCTATATATATGTATGAATGTTTGTTTGTATACGTACATGGATGCATGTATGCATGCATGTATGCATATACGCATGCATTTATGTATTCATACAACTATGTCTGTATGCATGTAGGTGTGTATGTATGCATGTGCATGTGCATGTGTATGTATGTATGCATGCATGCATGTATGTATGCATGCATGTATGTATGAATTCATGCACGTTTGTATGTATGTATATGTGTATGTCTGTCTGTCTGCATGTATGTAGGCATGTATGTGTGTGTATGCATGTATGGATGTAGGTGTGTACATGTATGTATATATGGCTGTGTGTATGTATGCGTGTATGTATGTTTGTATGTATGCATGCATGCACGCATGCATGCATGTATGTATGTATGTATGTATGTATGTATGTGTTGTCCTGAATGTGTACATGTATGTATGTAAGCATGCACGTATGTATGCATGTATGCATATGTGTATGTACGTATGTATGCATGAGTACATGTATATAGGCAGGCATGCATACATGCATGATCATATGCGTATATGTACGTATACACATATATATATATGTATGCATGTATGGACGGATGTATGTATGTATGTAGGTGTATGTCTATTATCTATGTGTATGCCTGTCTGTCTGTGTCCGCCTGCTGTTTGCGTGTCGGTTTGTTTGCTTGTCTGTATATTTTTTGTTTGTGTGTGTGTGTGTGTGTGTGTGCGTGGGATGGCTGTTCTCCCCGCCACTCCGGGCTTCGGCCTTCCAGGACGAGAGGGCCAAGCTGGCGGAGGCCGAAAGGGCGGCCGAGGCCAAGTCAAAGGAGATCGAGAGCACGCTGGAGAAGGAGAAGCAGGCTGGGCGGATCTTTTTTTAATCTGGAAGCTGAGAAAGGGGGAAGGGGGGGAAGGAGGAGGAGGAGGAGATAAAGGAAGAGGATGATGATGATGATGATGACGATGATGATGATGATGATGATGATGATGATGGTGGTGGTGGTGGTGGTGGTGGTGATGATGATGATGATGATGACGATGATGACGAGGAGGAGAAGGAGGAGGATGATGATGATGAGGAGGAGGAGCGGTCGGACGTTGGGGGGTGAGATCGCAGTGGAACGGAGAACCCCCCACCGGGAAATCGATTTCGGTTTTGCCTTCGTGTCGCGCGTGCGGGCGAGGCGAAGCTGCCTGGGCGTGCGAGAGGAATGATCTCGCCGTCGCTAGAGAGAATCGGATGCAAAAGTCCGTCCCTCTGGTGGGCGCGCGATGGCTGGGTGTGTCCCGCCGTGTTGTCTCGAGGAGTTCCGCTGGTGTCCCGCGGTGTCCCGCCGTGGGCGCGCGAGAGGAATGATCTCGTTGACGCTAGGGCGATTCGGATGCAACTGCGATGGCTGCGATGATGACGATGCTGGTGGTGCGCCCTCGAGTTGGCGACGACGCGTGGTGACGATGCCGCGTCGCGATTGACTCCACTATCGACCCCACTCGATCGACCTCACCGTCGATCGATCTCACTATCGACCTCACGGC